>JAVQJG010290825.1:0-23662 GCA_036024015.1 Craterocephalus amniculus | reverse complement strand
ATTATGAAAGTTAAACCCCTTAGCCAAGAAAAAGCGTCACACAAAAGCTAAAAAAAAAATAGCCGCTATCGCTAACTAAGCTAGCCGGACGTGAAATCGGGTATAGTCCCTTTAATGATTCCATCTCCTTCCAGTGTACGCCAGGGATGGAGGGCTGCCGCCTAACTTTGCCAAGGCTGTGGTACGTGTGGAAGTGAAGGACGTAAACGATAATGCTCCGGTCTTCGCGAAGCTGTGGTATGGACTGGAGGTTCCAGAGAACCAGGAGCCTGTAGAGCTTTGCCTCCTCAGGGCTACAGATCCTGACTCGGGTCCTGGAGGAGAGCTGGAGTACAGGATTGCTGGTGAGAAACAGTATTTGTGTGTTGAACTGGACTGAAGGAGTGGTTTAGATCCCTACAATCAGCGTTACAGTCGTCTTTGATCTACTCAGAATTCATTCATGTTGTCCGAGAAAGGTTTCGTTTTTTTTTTTCCAGGCTGAAAGATGAACATATCCTCACAGATAACATCAGGAAACATTTCTCTTTTTATTTGTGCAGTTGCACAGGATTCTGTCTGACAGCAGAGATCCAGCAGGATTACTCATGTAGACTAGACAACAGCTTTGGACCAGACTCTGCTGCTGCCATATCACTGATAATATCTTCACACAATGACCCCAGGCTTTCTTTGGATATTGTATTATTAAAAGTAGTATAGCATATTCCATCTACGTCTCACTCAGATTTTAACCTGAGTGCAGCATTTGTTCAAATGCCTCCTTTCCTGTCTTTATTAAAAACTTAAGTCATGGGAAATGCTTGAATATTTTCAAAGGCCTCTTTTTCCTCCATCTTCCTTTTACAGGGGGGGACCCTGATGGAGATTTCCAACTCCACGTCAGCACAGGGGCCCTGTCCACCTCGCGTGGGCTAGACAGGGAGAGGAAGGCGGGATATACCCTGGAGGTGGTGGCCGCAGACAGAGGGAGTCCGGCTCTCAGCGCTACCGTCACAATGGAGGTCAAAGTTCTGGACGTCAATGACAACAGCCCTGTCTTTAGCAAAAATAGTTACACCGTGGAGGTGTCAGAGGATGCTGCAGTGGGTTCTCAAGTCGTGGAGGCAAGTAAAACCCGAAAAGATTACAACAATGTACAGTTTTGTAAACCTTCTATTGACAGGCGCTTTTGTTTTTATCATTTGTTTTTTCAGGTGTCAGCAACAGATTCTGACGATGGTTTCAACGGAAAAGTTCTGTATTTCCTCAGTCAAGAGGCACACGGAGCTTTTGCTGTGGATGAGGACACTGGTCGTGTCACCATATCAGCTTCTCTGGACCGGGAAAAACTGCCGTCTTATAACTTTCAGGTGTTTGCTGTTGACCTTTCACCTGCTGCCCCCAGGAACACTTCTGCTCAGGTAAGAGAGGGTGTAAAAAGGCTCAGTTAAGAAATGATGGAATACCCAGAATCTTTTATTCACACAAATCACTTTTGCAATTGTATGACCAAATTTTTGCCGTTTCGTTTTACTTCACGCACATATTGTCTACCTTACAGGTGACAGTCACCATTCTTGATATCAACGACAACGCTCCCTTCTTCATCCAAGACCCATTGATCATTGAAGTGTCCAGCAGACGTTCTCAGCGGGTTTTAGCCACCATGAAGGCCGAGGACAAGGATTTCGGAGCGAATGGTTCTGTGTTTTATCGTTTTGCTACTCCAGTGAAAGGCTTCAGTATCAACTCTTTGACCGGGGAGATCCAGGCCACCCAACCGCTGGGAGATTTGACCCAGGCTCAGAGGACCCTGATTGTGGAAGCCATGGACCAAGGCAGTCCAGCTCAGTCTGCACAGGGGGTGGTGGTCATCTATGTGAAGGAGGTGGAGTACAACGGCATTCGCTTCTCTAGGAATGCAAGAGATGTCAGCTTACAGGAGAATGCTGCTAAAGGTTTGACACAATAATCAGAAATTTGAACATTTCTTTCTTACTTATAGTCCTCTGAATCATATATCAGTCTCTCAGTTTTAATTTTTAAGGAATATTTTCTCTACTTTGAAATTCCAGGCACAGCTGTGGCTCAGGCTCAGGCCCAATATCCAGATGGCACACGCAAAGGGATTAGCTATAGCCTTTTTAGCGGGAACCGACAGCAGGCCTTCAGCATCAGCTCCTCATCAGGTGAAGCTGAAAGTGATTTTAATCTGGCATGCTCCATAATATATTCATTCAGTTTGTTAATGAGATATCTACAAAAAAAATGTGCCCATTGGAGGACGTCTTCATCCTCATTTTAATCACATCTCTTTGTTTTTCCTGTAGGTGAAATTTGGGTGCAGAGTTCGAAGGGGCTGGACTTTGAAGATACTCCCAGACTGCGTTTAGTTGTGAAGGCTGAAACGCTTTCCTCCACATCTTTCATGGCCATTAACTTGGTCCTGCAGGATGTCAATGACAACCTTCCTCGCTTCCAGCTGCAGAATTACGTGGCCTACATGAAAGAAGCACAGGGATATGAAATGCCAATCATACAGGTGCCTATAACTGTAAAACTTCAACATTACAAAGTTATGCAAGTATTCAGGACACTGAAATTGAAAAGGTAGAAATTTGAAAAATGCCACCAATTTGTCACAGGTGGTCGCTGAGGATGTGGATCAGGGCCAGAATGGCCAGGTCACATACTCCATCCAATCATCCGGCATGAGTGGTCTGTTTAAAATTGACCCTGTGACAGGAAGCATCACGACAGCAGCCATTATGGACCGGGAGATCTTTACACAGACCAAGTGAGGACAAATCTGTTGTTGAATTAAACTTATTGGGAATCATTCATTAATTAATTAATTCATTCATTCATTCATTCATTCATTCATTTTTTCAATAAAAATGTTTTGAGGAAGGTTATGCTCGGAATGAAGTTATGACCATGGTACATAATATTATACATTTACATTTAACATTACATGTTAAATGTAAGAGGGTTTTAACCGACTGTAGCTGTAAAGGAAATTGGCTTAGTCAGCTAAAAATACGAGCATGGATACAGACAGGTATCTGCATACCAGATGTATCAAAACTGCATATTTTTCTGTCATGACCCTTACTCCATAAAACCACTCCTGTTTAATAAAACATCTCCATACAGTTTATTCTTGCATGTTGCTTTTGTTACAAAATGAGAAACAAATGTGCATAAAATGTGTAGATGTGCATTATTCTATGATCTCTACCGATGATAACGATTTCAGGATTATGCTACAAAACTAAAAAGACAGATGATGACTAGACATATTTTTCTGCATCCACAGACTGGTAGTTACTGCAACTGATAGAGGAAGTCCAAGATTGGCCGGTTCTGCCACCCTGACTGTTATAATTGTTGACCAGAACGATAACAGCCCAACTATTCCCTTGCCTCAGGAGATCCGCATCCCTGAGAGTGAGAACATATTTATTCAAACGAATTTTTGGACAGTGAAGTATTAAATGTTGAAAGTGCTTAAATTTATGTGCAATTTTCTTCTCTGTCAGATACTTTGATAGGCTCAGAGATCACTCTTGTGACAGGCAACGATGTTGACTCCAGTCCTGCCCTCTCCTACTCCTTGCAACTGGACCGTACAGCCTCAGGCAAGTTTGGGATTCACCGTTACAGTGGAGGTGTTTCCCTCACTGGCCCTTTAGACTTTGAGGAGAAGACATGGTACACCCTGACTGTCAGAGCGACAGACAGCCAGCACCAAACTGAGGCTAACATCACCATAGTAGTGGAGGACATTAATGACAATGCACCTGCATTCACCCATGATCTCTATCAGGTAGGTAAAGAAACTCAAGAAATTGTTCATTTCTCTGTACAAAATGTATGTGTTCTCAATAAGTCATACATAAAATACCTAAAACCAAAAAACGTTACTTACATTTGTTGCCATTTGTAGTTTTTGCTTCTTTTTTACTCTCCGCCATAAACCAGGCATAGAAAGAAGTTTTTTATTGAATACACCTGTAGAACTGACACACAATGAATGTTTACGTTTCTGATATATTCACAGTTCTAAGTCTGATAGGAAAATGAATTTTATTCAGAAACTGTTTCTCTCCTGAACTCTACTTTAAAAATGCACTCTTGGACCTGACACACACTGTAAAAACCCACATGCATATTCCTTAACTTGCACACACTGTGGGTGATAAAAGTTAACTGCGTAAAATTAACTGGGGGAAGGCTGTGGAGATGAGCCTACATAAACCATCCCAGGAAATTACCTCAACATCAGCACGCACTCAGGAAAAACAGGAACTGCATTATTAAATGCATTTTTCCCCTCTGCGAGTGTTGGCCTCCTTACCATGCGTTTGGGAGTTTTATCACGGTATTTATGTGACCGGTTGATGGTGTACTTTTTTTCCCCCTTATGTTCAAACGTTGACACATGTTTTTGCACACCAGATCACCCTGCCTGAGCACACCCCACCTGGAAGTGCAGTTATCACAGTAACAGCTACTGACAGGGACTCTGGGGAGAATGGAAAGATCACCTACCGAGTGATGTCGTCAACCCAGGAGGGTTTCTACATTGACCCCAGCAATGGTAGATAGCCTTTGTTTTCTCCTGATATATTTCAGTTAACTGTAAAACTGAGATTTTTCACATATTTGGACGATAACTAAATTCTTACCATTGCTTTCTGTTTCCAGGAACCTTGTTTATCAATCACAGAGCAGAGTTTGATCCTGAACGTCCATCAGTCAACATAGTCATTGAAGCTAGTGATGGCGGCTCGCCTCCTCTCTCTTCTTTGACAACAATTCAGGTTCAGATCACTGATGTCAACGACAACGCTCCTGTTTTTCACCAGTCAGAGTACAGGTCAGTCAGCATTCATTAGAACTGTCATTTTTTCGGGTGTAACCTGAACAGCTCTCTCACTTACAGTATGTTATACTGTGTTTGCAGAGCTACAGTTCCAGAAGATGCCATCCCTGGGTCAACCGTTCTGACTTTTGAGGCCTTTGACAGTGACCTGTCACGAGAAAACTGTGGCTTTGACTTTGCCATCGCCAATGGGAATGAAGGAAATGCCTTCCAGATTGAAAGCAGCGTACGGTTCCTGGAGGGTCGAGGCTTTCAGACAGTCGGAACCCTCCTGTTGGCTGAGGTGCTCGACTTTGAAACCAAACCACTCTACAACCTCACAGTGGTGGTATCGGACCGCGGCATGCCCCAGAGGAGCTCCAGTGTTGCTGCTGTGATATCCATTGGTGACGTGAATGACAACCCTCCAGTGTTCAGCAGAGCAGAGTATACCGTGTCTCTCAGTGAAGGAGCTGCTTCTGGGACTGAGATTATGCGACTGACTGCTACAGGTTAGCAAGCATCTTCTTTTCTTTTTTACTGAGTTGCTTTCCTACTTTCTCTTTGTCACTGTTACTTAGTTTTTCTCCTTTGTTTCCTTTTTTCAGACCCAGACTCAACTCCTAATGCTGAAATCCAATATTCCATCAGTTCTGGTGATGAGGTGAACCTATTTTCCATTGATCACTGGACTGGGGCCTTGCGGCTCCAGCGAGCACTTGATCGGGAGCACCAGTCCACACATATCGTCATCATTCAAGCCACAGATGGACGGGGCCACTTTGCCTTAGCTCCAGTCATTGTTGAAGTCAAAGATGTAAATGATAACCACCCATTCTTTCCCGTGGAAGTCCTGACAGCCAGTATCCGAGAAAATGAACCAGCCAACTCAGCCGTGACAGTCCTTCATGCCATTGACCATGACATGGGGATTTTTGGCATGCTGAAGTACTACATGATGGAGAGGTCCGGGGCAGGAAAAGACAGTTTTGCTGTGGACCAAAACTCAGGAGAAATCCGAAGCAAAATTCCATTTGACTTTGAGAAGATCAACTCCTTCAATTTTGTGGCATTGGCAATAGATTCAGGCAACCATTCAGCCACCGTCACCGTACAGGTGTTTGTCACCGGTGAGGATGAGTACGACCCAGTCTTTGCATCCAGTGATTTCTCCTTTGAAGTCCCAGAGGGAGCCAAGAAAGGCCAAAGCATCGGGCAGGTCCAAGCAAACGATGAAGATGGAGGGGTGGATGGGATTGTTCTCTACTCTCTAACCTCCGCCTCACCATATTTTGATGTAAACAAAACCACTGGCGTGATTTTCCTCAAGTTGGATAGTTCCGGCAGCACCAGCAGCAGCAGCGGCTCAGGCCGGGCTAAACGGGAAACCAGGGTAATGACCCTTGATGTGAAAGCTCACAGTCCACTTGATACATCTCGCACTACAACAGCCCAGATCTCTGTCGATGTTACTAACACCAACTTTGGCCTGGCTGCTGATGTCAACGTCTTGCTTATTAGTATCATAGCCGTGTCTCTTGGCTTTATCGTATTGCTTGTGGTCATGGCTGTGGTGGTGTTCCTGGTCAAGTCACGCAAAAGGAAGAAGGGCCAGGATACAGGAAACAGGGCTGTTGCTTCAGGAACTGCCTTAAAGAAGCTGGACGATTGCAACTCAGGGCCAGGAGGAGAGACTATCTACCACCAGACATTGCCAGGTTTTGCTGGAGATCAGGGGGGAGCTGGTGGCGGTCCTTACACTAGAGGGGGCTCTTTGGATCCTTCTCATTCCAGCGGAAGAGGATCAGCTGAGGCAGCAGAAGATGATGAGATCAGGATGATTAATGAGTACCCCCGTGTGGCTTCCATCACCTCGTCCATGCAGGAACACATCTCAGCCAGAGGACCAGACTCTGGGATCCAGCAGGATGCGGATCAGCTCTCTGACATCTCCTGTGAGCCTGCCGCTTTAGAGGGTAGCACCTGGTTCAAAGGAAAGAAACTGGGGGGTAGTCTGAGTGGGACTTTGCTCTCCGGCCAGCTGCCAGTCTACAGGGACGAGGGAGGTGGATACCTGGGAGTTGGCCGCGGTCTGAACATTTCTCTCCCCAAGGACTATGCCTTCCCTGAGGATGGTAAACCGTCAGTGGATGGTTCCCTCACTGCTATCGTTGCCAGTGATGAGGAGCTTCGAGGGAGTTATAACTGGGATTATCTGCTTAACTGGTGCCCTCAGTTCCAGCCGCTTGCCAATGTCTTTACAGAGATCGCCAGGCTGAAAGATGAAACGGCTCAGCAGAGTCAGAATCCTCGTCAGCCCTTCCAGCCCAAACCCAAAATGGATCCAAAACCTAGAATTGACCCTCCACCACTCATCACATCAGTAGCCCACCCAGGGGCCATGTCAGTTCCCCCTAAAGTTCCAGTGATCGGGCGGACATTCCCGCATTTAGCCTCCCTCCGCAGGTCGCCAATCAGTCATGAGGGATCCATTTCATCAGCAGCAATGTCGCCAAGCTTCTCCCCATCTTTGTCACCTTTGGCTGCTCGCTCCCCCGCAGTTTCTCCGTTTGGAGTCAACCAAGGGCCCTCGGCATCTATGATCAGCACCAGGGAGCCCTCACTGGACCAGAGTCCCGATCATGAGATGAGAATATGATTGGACAATGTCGGAATAGCACAAGGATTTTAAATGAGACAACATGAACAAAATAAAATGGACCATCCTTCTGGATGTCCTTCTGAATGTCAGTTGTTTGAACATTTTTAAAAAAGCATCGAATGAGGGTTTTCCCAAATGTTTCAAGTATCTCGTCGAGTGTTTCATGGGCAATAAAAAGACCCACAAAAAACTAACTTTACCTTTTACAGGTGGAATATTTGGATTACTTCTACCAGTGTTTTGCAGTATTGGAGGAACACGCAGAAGTGGAAACGTGCTTGGTTTGACAAGACTGGCACACCCTTCCATTTTCACAGAGACGCAGGTCTCCATGAACTGATCAGGGTCAGGAGGTAAATCAACCTCTTTATGGGAGCGTGCACTCATCATGCCCTGCAGTCAGAGATCCCTTAGTGTGTAGATAAAAAATGTGTAGTTTTCATGTTACCTCACTGGCTGGCCAGAGAGCTAAGGACCTTGTTCCTCTCTTTGTGTCTGTGGACATGTGGTTTTTTTTACTCTTCAGTAATAAACTCATGCAGAGGCTGCTTTTGAAATGGCTTCTGGGCATGAACAGACAGTGTGTGTGTTCACAAAGACTAAATGAATTGCCAAGTCATTACATTGGAAGAGTGACTGAGATTGTTATTTTCCTCATCAATTCAAATGACACTTCTTCTGATTTTATTTTTATTTTTATGTGATTTAAAATCCATTATTCCACATTGAGAGGTTACTGTTTTTGTGAATTTGCATATATGTATATGTGTATGTATGCAAGAAATGCTACGTATTGTGTGTGTCTCCTAGGTTTTTAGAGACTCCTGTGACAGATCTGATGTGTGTGTGTGTGTGTGTGTGTGTGTGTGTGTGTGAGTGTGGAAAATGTTTGTTTTTAGCATTATTTATATGAAAAGAGGACTTTTTGCCACATTTTGACAATAGGAAACAGAGCACTATCTGTGTTGTTACCTTAAGATTTTTTTCTTTTTTTTTGTCAAATTGTTGATCGCCACAAATTCAAAAGAGCAGCGGGATAAAAAATCTGTCCCTGATGTATTAAAGCCAGCTTCTCCAACAGTTCAGCACTCTGTTGTTGTGAGCATTTTATGCATAATGGCACATTCCCTCTGTATTCAGGGACAAGTCAATTGTAATCACCTCTGTGTCTTTCTTTTTGGTTATAAAAAAAGAAGAAGAAAAAAGTGCTTCCTAAACTCAGTTATACCAATCAACAACTTAAAAGCCTTTTTACTGTGAAGTGGTTTTTCTCAGCTAAATGAAAATGACATGCAACCACCAGGCTGAAATTCTCATATGTAAGAGGCATAACTTGGAGAAGTGTAGCACATGAGCCAAACAGCTGGGAAGCAAAACCCACAGTGCGAGAATGTACAAGGATTCAGCAATCACTGCAGTATTTATGTTGCTTATTAAGGCTCAGTTTTGTTCATTTTTATTTCTGTGATTTAATACTATTTCAATTTATTTGAATATGCATTTTCAGCTTCCAAATGTATAATTCATCTGCACGTCGTCTTTTTCTCATTCAGATTCTGTTTATTCAGGCTAAGGACTACAAGAGTGTTCTAGCTGTTCTTCTATAAGTGTTTATCACTTTTTTTAAATGAATGGGGTAGAAAATAGTGATGGAATGTCCTTTCATTTTAGAGAAATTGCTTCTACCTCTGTTCTTTTTTCAATGCTCTCCTGCAAATTGCCTCATGTAAAGCTACAGTTGCACTGGTTTGGCTAAAAGCTGCTCATGCCATGAATCCAACTCCATCACAACATCTTCCTGCTTCGGTCAAACTGCTTCAGAAGCATTTCTTTGTTGGAAAGTTTCATTTCAAAGTTTAATGCCAATGATTGATCAATGCGGTAATAGCCAAGAAAAAGGAGTTGTACATGCATTTAAAGCAAACAATAAATTCCTACTGATCTCTTTTGACAAACTCGAGTCAGATTTAATTTTTTTTTTATATATATATATTCAACAAAGACCTCAAGAGTAGAGCTGCTCGAATATGGAAAAGTCCGTAGTCAGAATGATGCCTGGTAAATATTCATATCAAGCTATTTAACAGGCTTTTGCTTATTCATTTACCTTTTTTTTAAACTCTTTTTTCATCACACACGTGTCTTGTACAGTCTGTAAGATAATGTGGCAGATAAACATGAGAAGCACCTACAGGAAGAGAAACTGCAATACACATGGACAACACCAGTAACAAGTATGAAAACTTTACCAGAGGTAAATGTAATTGATCCTGCAGGATAACAAGAACTGTGTAAGAATGGGTGTTCATCAATGAGCATGTGTGTGTTTGAGTGCAAATTTTAAGTGATAAATTGTGTTTGATGATAAGCTCAATCATGCAGATTCAGCCTTATACCCTCAAAGATCAAAGTCAGACAAGAGGGCCCCAAGATCTAGCAACTGGCAGTTTAGAGGATGGGACCCAAACAGCCCAGAGTGGATATACATGAGTTTTTATCTGATGTCTTTTAATCCATCAGATCATATCTCCATTCTCTCAAACATGCACACAAACAGTTGTGTGTTGTTTTAACATTTTTATGTAAAGACATGGATTCAAAAAGGTGCAGGGGAACAATCCGGAAACAGAAGCTCGTGTAGTGAGCAATAATTTCAATAAAATGACAGATGATGATTTGTACAAACAGGTATTTTTTTGATGAATTCATATTTAGATCATGCTCAATGAAAATGTATAACCAAAACCAGTGGTTCTCAAACTGGGGGTCCCAAAGATAATGGCAGGGGGTCGCCAGATCCCTGTAAAAGAAGTATAGCCCACATTTATCAAATAAATTTGGGATTTTTTATTAGAGCTGTCAAAATGAATGTGTTGAAGCAAAGGTATGGATCTATGTGAATAGCACTTTTTTTCCCCCAACACAAAAATAAAGTTAAAAATAAAGTTAAAACTCGTACTCAATTGAATATTTGTATTTGGAATTATCTCTGAGAGAGAGGCTGATTTTGTGCATTTAGATGCTTTGCTACATGGTGAACCAAATCCACCGTAAATCACCTTATCCTTCTTATTTATCAAGTGTCTTCTGTTTTTCCGCGAAATTATTTTTTTTTGTTTTCAGGTTATGACAGGTGCTATTTTGAAAATACAAATTTGACCCTAACTGAGTGAGAAAAGCTGGATCCATTTAAAAAAAACACTTTATCATCCTTATGAGGATTCTGACCATTTCAAGCCTTACATTTAGAGGGAGGTAGCAGGATGATACATTTGATAACTTTCATACCACACAAAGGGGAAAGGGACAATTACATAGGTTTTCGCAGGGGTCATTGTCTAAATGTTTGTGAACTTCTGCCCTAAACTACAGGGGGAAAGTGCTGTCCTGCAATACTTATTCACTTGCAGATGTAGCTGTTTTCACAGCCTGTTATTCCATGACTACTTCTCTCCTTCACTAAGCTGTCACCTTCAAATCATCACAAGCACATCCACATATGTACTTCCACACAGTGACACATATTGTTCACAGCAAGCTCCCCAGCTGATACTGGCCCAGATCCAGCTCCTATGAGCACAGACTTGGTATTTACACACAGAATCTAGGCGAAGTCTGTCAGGTGGGGAAAATGTAAACCAAAACTGGAATCCAATACAGTAAGAGATTCATATCTTTGTTTTTACTTTTTTTAAAATGTGTTTAAGATATAACACCCAGTTCACAACATTTTATAAATCTGTTCACTTTTTCATATTATTTTTTAATTGAAATCTGAAAGTTATTGCCTTTTCTCAACTATTCAGGATCCTCAAACCTCACGCCAACAATCAGGGGTCGTGGGCTTGTCTATGGTTTCTCCTCCAGAGCTGAACATTGAAAATGGGAAACAAAAAGAAAAAGAATGCAACAGAATAAAACATGTTGAAACCCCGAACTGATGATGTGAAATGGTTTAAGCTGAATGCTTTACCAAGCAGTTACAGTTTGCAAGAATAAACATTAATGCAGTTTGTGCTCAAACCCTACATCTGTGGATCTATTACAAGCCAAAAATGTCATTAAACTAGAGGCCTTTCACAGAAATAACAGGGGGAAATGATTCAAAATGGTCTGAAAAACTTAGCTAATTATTAAGCTGTGATTTTAATGCATATAGCCTACTACCAGTCAGAAGTTTAGACACACCTGCTCATTAATTTTAATGGGAAATTGTACCGAAAGCTTTGACTGGAACTGTATCTGTAAAAACTGTAATGCATCAGAATCATAATGTTTTGAATGGTCTATAAACAGAATTTGCCCTTATTTAACTTACCATGACAAAATGAACTACATGGATTCAGTCTTGAAACAGCATGGAGGTGTTTCGTTTTTCAGTTTGTGTAGTTTTCTCTTTGACAAATAGGGCTTTTCTATGTAACTTTCAATTACTGAGAGAGTATCATTTTCCCTGACAGCTCCCGGAATGTCAGCGTAAATGCCAAAAAAGGCACCCCAAGTGTTTGGAACAGAAGTGAAGGTTTTGGAGAACAGGCATTTTGATAAATCTTATTCTCCACTAATGTTACATTCCAAGAAAGCACACTCTGCTAAAGGCTGTTTTATTTCCAGTGGGGCTGGGAAATCTGCAGCTGTGCTCTCTGGGAATCAAGTCTGTAAACATCATATTAGGCTTGGCCCACGCAGCAGTCAGTGTCTAGGTGCTCATTCATTCTGTCTGTGATCAGTCCAGGTTTATTAAATTATGAATCGTTACTTTTGCATAAATTCACACCTACTAAGAAGCAAAATATGCAGTATATGCAAGTACAGAGCAGTAAGCTGTTAATGCCCTCCAACAACCGATGCAGTATTCGTGAATGTAGGTCAGTGCAGACAGAGGAAAAAATACAACTGGGATAAATAGAAGCTTTGAAAGTTACTATGTCTGTTGTAACTTTTAGTTGAGCTTGAATGCCTGCAAAGCATTTTTATTTGACAGAAAAAGTATTTTAATATGTTGTGTCTGTTGTGCAATCATCACAACTTAGAACTTGTTTTTATAGCGTCTCTCTTACGCACGGATTCATCAAACTGGCTTGATCTGTAAGGTTGAGGATATGGCCGGTACAAATACAGAAATATTTTCCACTGCATATAGTTCAATCACCAAGAAATCTAATTTGTTCTGTGAAAGAGCAAGGACAGGCTATTTAGTCTAAAAAAACAACCTATCTTAGTACAAAAGTCTACAAATGAAAACATTAAAGACTCATGGAATGAGATATATTAAGTAAAACGTAACAACTTCTTTATTTTGTATTCACACCCCTTGAACTAACAGTGTCATATTTGCGTGTAAGGTTAGAGAAGAGTACCTTAATTCAAAATCCATAGATAAAGTCTAAATCATGCAGACAGGCTTTGAACAGATTCCCAGAAACACAAACAGGACTTATGGAAGTTGGCTGTGTCAACTTTTGCTCTGAGGTCAGGCAGACTCCAGTGAATTAGTTCCCACTATCGCAGGGAACGACCATGAACACATCCATCCCAACATACTGCGACTTGCAGAGGCTCATAGTAGAGCATCTGCTGCCAAGATCCAGTTTCATGCTGTTTACCAGTTATTTGCTGCTGTAGAAAAAGAATCTCGCTGCAGTCATGGAGTTGTGTACGTGTGTTTTATAAGGGACCAGATTTTGCTTACAAGCTGTGTGCCTTCCAGTTTTATCATCTGCTTGTGCGCTGATAACATCACACGGTTGACTTTCCAACTGCTCTTCATTAATTACAAGGAGCTGAAGAATTCCCAGACCCAAAGTTCAAAGGTAAATTGTAAAGTTTCAAAGTTTAAGTCACATCCTGTGACTTAAATACAATATTAATTTCTGCCTCCTTTCTGGGCAGTGCCCCTTTCATGACTAACAAGATTCAAGGATGAAAAACAGTCACCAAGGCTATTTGGCTATTTGGCTTTGGATGACTATTTTTAGTGATTTTCCACTATTTTGCTGTGGCGTCAAGCAGAGGAAAAATGACAGGAGAAGGAAGCCAGCTGAGTCAGTGTGAGCCTGCTTCTCATTTGTGCTGACCTTGTGTTACAGGACTCCAGTGCTTGTGACACTCACTGTAGGAGAGAGGAAAGTGGGCAGGAGAGATGGAGAGAAAACAAGGAGAAAAAAACACCACAGAACCTGTCTGCATGTGAAAATGGAATCAGATTTTGTTTTACAGAATCAAAATAAATCCCCAGTGTTTGACCTGCGCTGCCCCATTAATTAGTGAAAAATTACAAGAATTGAAGAGAATAATTCCAGTTTGGTGCGGATTTAACTCCTCTAAAGGGCAACTGTTTGTACATTGTTAAAAATAGCACCACTAATCAATGTTAAATGTTGGAAAAATAAACTGTTCCCTGGATTGCAGCGCAGAGCAATCAGTCAGCAACTGTATGAAAAATGCAATATGCCTCTAAAGAAATATTCATTTCCCCCACAGCTCCTAAATGTTTTCTTGTGAGAGCGTGCAGGTGTCAAACATTCTGGTCAGGGCCCAAACATTTCACTTTGTGCTAAGGAAGTCAATATGCCGCTTTTTAGAAGATTGAAAGCACCTTGGGCAACACTTGAAATATTAACTCTGTCAAATTATTCCCAAACCTCTTTGCAAATGTCAAATAAAGTTATAGTGAAACTTAGAGGCATCAAAAAATGTTTTATTCTCCCATATTTTCTAACACAACAGATATGCAGCAATCTTTTCTTTCCTTTTTTTTGGAAAATCCCAAAATACTCATATACTTTCAAGAGGATCTCTGCAATCTGAAAAGATAAAGATGGAGATTATGAAGATGGCGGAGTCAGAGTAGCGGCAAATGATATTTTAATTTATAACAATTTTCTTGAGTCAGCCTAACTTAAACCAGTCTGTTTTGTTGAGTGCAGTCCATGTCAGAATCCCTCATCCAGCCTGCTGCGTCTTATTTAATAAGCTATTAATCCATCTGTCTGCTCCAACAAGAATCACTCATTTTATTTGTCCTTTAAACCTCAGGAAAAAAGGGCCTCCCACAGTATTTACTGGCTCAGTCTTGGCACGTCATAGTTCCAGTCAGAGTTGTGGTCATGTTTCAGTCTTCTCTGCTTTGATTGTGTCTCAGCACTTCCCCCATTGCTTACCTTTCTACAGAACTGTATGTTTTCTGACTTTTCTGCAGCATTATAGCAATGTGTTAGTGTTAAATGGCACACTAGTGCAAAAAACATGTTTTTTAAAAGAAAAGTTTAAGCTTTTTTTGTCAAAAGGAACTACAATTATCCAATATAACATCCATCCATCCATCCATCCATCCAACCATCCATCCATCCATCCATCCATTTTCTATACCCACTTAATCCAAGGAGCCAATCCCAACTGGACCAATCACAGGGCCAGGAATAAAACAACCAATCGAACTCATTCCTGAGGAGGACGTTGACTTACTGATTATTAATCTGCATGTTTTTGGGTAGCAGGAAGAACTACACTACAAGTCAAAAGTTTAGATATACTGATTTAATGTGAAAGTATAACTTTTGACCAGAGGTGGAAAGAGTAGAAAATTTGTTCTCAAGTACAAATACTGTTACATTGCTTAAACTGGACTCAATTACAAGTAAAAGTACGGGTCTTAAAAACTACTTAAGTAAAAGTACAAAGTACTCTTCTCAAAAACTGGTCAGAGTATTAATTACTTTTTAACTGATGGATGTTTTATTGTGTCGTCAATAGCAGGCGTTTGATTAAATTCACATGACTTGAGCAGAAATTTTGTTTGTTCAAAAAAATGACAAAAAATGTTTTGAACCTGCATAGAACAATTTAAAATTTTCCCAATAAACTGTGAACGGGCAGGTAAGTGTCATACTAGCCTAGACATACTCGCCTTTCTGCCACACTTCACTTTCTGAACCTTTTGTTCAGTTTCAGCAAGAGCTGGGTTTCTAAGTTTACCGACTCCATGCGGTATTATTCTATTTTCATTATGGTGCAAATTATGGGTGTTCTCAATTTATGATTTTAAAAGGAGCGAAGCAGATTACATGGTATAAATATAATATTGTTATTTTTTTGTATTTCCCTTTGTTTTCTTGTGTTTCCCCCATATTTTAGATCAATGATGTTCCTGAATATTTCACGCCTAACACGGCATTTCACAAATTCCACTGCACAGCACACATCACCTGACAACCTACTATTGTGTGAAACCTTACCATAACACAAAAACAGCTTAAAAAGTGTATACTGATCAGGTTTGCTTTACTCATTTTTCCTATAGAGACACAGCTGGTGTGTCAGCATTGAGTGAAGAGGTGACATGATCTATGGAAGACAGGTGGAGGAGCCCTAGTGTAGTACTACAAGACAGCATGAAGGATGGAGAACTTAAATGAGGATTGAGTATATACTGTAAGAAACTAAATCTGGGAACCAGTGGAGAGAAAACTCACATAAGAACTCAAGATTTATTAGCAAACCACAGTGAAACAAGGGTGACAAACAATAAACTCAGAATAAAGAAAATCAGGCAGAAAATAGACTGACGTGGTGATCAGCAACTAAGAAGCAGGTCTAGCAGGGAATGTGTTCATCCTGATTATGTGGTGAAACACTTTCCCCATTTAGTCCCTAAAGCACTATTTATTGTGGTTAAAGGTTAGAAAACCCGACATGCATAGCGGTTACAACATTATGAGTCTGGGTTAAATTGATCTTTTATTTGTTTTGTCTTCACAAGACAGGAGGAGATTTTTGTGGTGTATTTATTTGTCCTGTGATTCTAAGATTACGATCTTAAATAAATGTGCAGCTATCACAGACACACTTACCCTCAGTGGTGTGCTGATCTTCTGTCTCATTATTTGGATTTTGAATGGCGGGATTATGAATAAATCGGCACTACTGAGCGTGTCGTTTTCCTATGGTTTGCTTATTTTAATGGCTGAAGTGTTTTAATGGGAGAAAATCACTGGTGTAAGGTACACCACCTCAAGCAGACAGCAAAACCCAAAATATATCCACGGTGTGACACAACTCTGTGCTGCAGCCATCCACCACTTTTACTAATTAAGAGGAATGAAACACAGTAACCCATTTATTCATGAGCTCATGCTCTGAGTCTGAATGGCCTATTCAGCCTTGTACAGGTCATGATGTCGCCAGCCAACAAATTACACGGGTGGAGCACTTTTCTGTTTAGTAATTATTTATTTGCGAGAATTATGTGCTGACTGGGTTCGAAGGTCATGTGGATGGCACCCAGCGGGAAAGCAAAAGAAAAAGGAGGGGAGCCGAGTGAGCGATTGCCGGGATTATTCCGTCTTCTCCACTCCGCAGAAGCCTTAATGGAGTCCATACCTCTGCCTTCTCTGTTTCGCTCCCTCGCTGCATATTTCTACGGTATGTAACTGCAGGAGAGCTGGTCTTGGTACAAGTGCCTGTCAGCCTGTTAGGACTGTCATAATGTCAGCAGCAGCTCACTCTGTGTTCACAGCAACCTCCAGACTCCTAACTTATCTTTTTTTTTCCCTCTGAGTTTTTTTTCATGTTCCTTCTATGTTCATGCAACAATATACTTCCAACTACGTCTTTTCTATCTATCACACTGTCACACTACTCTTTATCTCTTGTTCTCTGCCAGCCCCATTTATCCTCTGCCCTCTTTTTTGGGGACAAGATGTGAGCCAAAGGTCTAACAGAGATGCAGAATTTAAGAAAACACTCTTGGCCCTCTATCAGTAAAGCAAAACCAACACTGTAAGCTGCGAGGGGAAAAAACTAAACAATAGCAGGACAACAAAACCACTTCTTTGTCGGACTGCAAACGCAGCAATTAAGGCGGGGGCATGTGAAGCCTTCAGAACAGGAGCGTTTGTGACGGTGGCGCAGGCAAAACATGCTTCACATTACAACCCATTACGATGATTTGTGATTGATAGATTGATAGACTGTGAGGCGAGCTTTTTCTGAGATGGAAAACTCCGTCTGTAGAGCTGCGCTGAACATTCTTGGCGTTTTAACATACCACAGTTACCCATTTATTTCTCCGCTGCGACACGTATCACATGTACACCTGATGTTTTTCTACCGTGCGTGGAGCAGATCCCACAGCTAGGTAAGGAGGTGTGGGTTACCGACTCCTCGCGGTCACGAAACATCAGGCATTATCCTCTGCAGACTTTTCAAATGAAAACAATAACCACGAGCTCTACTTGTGGGGTTAAAACCAGCATTCCATTCAGATTATTCGTCTGATACTCCAAATCTCATGCATGTCAGCCCTCATAATGGATTCAATAAGAGCAGAGCAAATCAGCAGAGACATCGGATCTCAGCGCATCCACTTACTGTTTTGCATTTTGGCCATATGTAGCGAAAAACAATTGCAGATAGTTGCTTTACAGAGTAGAAGGGTTCTTTCCAAGTTCCCTCTTAATTGATTTGCCATTTCATTTAATCTCCCATGACCATTATCTGACAAGCATTTGTTCAGAGACTCAACCAAAAGGCTTGAAGACATGAATAATTAGTTTCCAGTGTAATTAAACAGTCTACAGTGCTCCTGTGAGGCAACTTCTTTTACTCTGACTCATTGCTGAATATTTGATGCATTTTCTGGCATTTAGAGACACATCTTCTGTGGTTTTGTCATTTTGCAGCTTGGCCTCCATGTACCCATCAGCAAAGAGCAATTCCTGGAGAGTGAGCTGCTAACAAGGTGATAAAACTTAAATCATAAGAGACAGCACAATTCTAGCAAGTCATCCTCAATACCAGACAATATGGGAACTTGGCAGGAGATAATGAAAGGCTGCTTGGTTAATAAGGATATCTATGCAATAGTTCAACTCTCAAATCTCTCAAAATCACATCAGTCAGCGGAGTGGCAGTGCTGCTGTCTCACTGACTGTCCAGCTGTTGATAAAGATCTACTTTCAGAAATGAAACCACACTGCAAAGAAGCTGTTGTGCTTTGTAATTCAAATAACAATGCATATTTCCACAAGTAGCTTCACCCTAATCTTTATCACATGGGTTTTCCTGTTTAACATGCTCCAACAGGTCACCTCAGCAGATCTCATGTGTCTTGATGCAAGGAAAATAAATGAACATGAACAGATTCCAACACAGTGAAGGACAGAAAATATTCAGCCAGTTTTTCATAAAACATCCATCTTCTAAATGTTCTGAAGGTTAGTTTGTGTTTTTCAAACCAGCAAGTCAGAAAATGTATTTTGTTCAAGATGTATGAGTGCTTTTGGAGCTCATACATACAAGACTTGGCAACACAACCATGTCCATAGCAAAGTAAAACAGGATGCTAACAGTGCCAGACTCTTACTTACAAGTCTATCTTCTACAAGTAAAGTCCTACTATGCCAAGTTGACTCTTATCCAGATAGAATACTGTTCATGTATCCGCTTAGGAGAAGTCACTAGTGTTGCTAGAGCCAAACAACTTATCCTGACTCTGTGGAAGGAAGATGGAGTAGCCTACCATGCGTGCACAGGTAGAACATGCTAACTCCACACACAAAGACACCAGCTGAGAGTCTTATCTTAAATCATTTAAAAAACAAATCATCCTATCCGTAACAAGTGAAAGTATTGTACAGAATCAAAGTGAGTGGACTGGAAATTGTTGAACAGGATAAGCCTCGAATAGAGGTCTTACATAGGCACTGGATGATGTTTCAGACTGAATTAACAGTCTCAAACGACTAAATAATCAACAACATCAGACATTTTAGCCATCACAGAGCAAGATGCAAGCCGCATCTCCATATTTACAAAATAATTCTAGTGATATGACAGAGATATTTGAAGTTCTGGTGTGATTCCAGCTTGGTTAACTCAACCCACACCACATTGGTGAATAAAGGCTATTTGACGTTACGTCCCAAATCTCTTGTTTTCTTTTGTCTTACTGTCAGTTGAGCATAGAGTTTAAATGCTTAACAAATTATTGCATTTTGTCTTTTGGGAAACATGGATATACCCAAAAATCACAGCTAAATTGATCAGATCATTTGGAACAGATGTTTTCTTTCTCTTATGTCATGTTTTTTTTAAAATAATTTTTCTCTCACGCCTGACTTATTCTCCAAACCATCTGAGTTACATTTATATGCAGCTATTCAGTATTTTTGTGTTTGATGGCAGCGTTCCCTGCCAGAGCAAAAAGTGGCGTAATTGTCATGCAATGCACTTAAAGTGAGATGGATGGACATTTACCTTTCCTTATAATCTTTCTTATTTTGCCCTGACCCTAATAATACACTAACCACTGTTGGGTTTTAATTCATAGACTCACGTCAGTTGTGGTTTTGGTGAACTGACCTGTCTATGCTTTTCTCCCAAGAATAACTCTTAGTTCTCTATATTAATCTAAAAGGAATGTAAGTTGGACGTATGAAAGTAAAACATAGTTTATAAAGTTATGAATTAAACATACCGTAACCTGCAATGTCTCTTTTTTCTCTTTGTAATTTTATTTTTTAGAGTCAGCTTTTGGTGAAAAGTGCCTCTCCTGGGATATTTATGAACCTTTAAATATTTTCACACTACAGTATGTGAGTATTTTTTGTGTTGTCACAATGTATTTCCAAACTTTCTTAACCCCCTCCCCTTTCTGGCTTGGTTCTTGGCAGAGCTAACAGTCCCAGCAAATGTAAATCGGGTGAATGGAGAATAATCTGTGTCTTAAGTTTAGAGAGGACTGAGTTTCAAATGAGTCAAAGTATGAATTAATGAGTATTTCCAGATAAAGGAAGATCAGTTGTACAGTGCTTCTTTCCTAAAGAAAGACATGGATCAGGCTTGTCTTTGAGACAAGCTAACTGCCTGTCATTTTGGCTTAAAGTGCTTAAGAGCTCTAGACACCGAAGAACTTGCTCAACACTTTGTTTAGACTAAGCTGGAGAGGAAAAGTATTACGATGCAGCAATGGCTTATATTTAAAACTTTTACACTTAAAATGAAAGCAAATCCAATCATCTTTGACAGACTTGTAGGAAGAGCCCAAATTGAACACTGGCAAAAAAAAAAAACGAAAATTCATAGCTGTGTTGCCTCTTCTCAATCTTATTCAAGTGCAGAGTCCAAAAACTTTCTGAGCAAACTGCACAGAAAATAAAGATAGCTCATCTTATAACTTACAGAGTTCAAATGAGACTATTTATCTCCCAAAAGGGACTCCATTTGTTCAGGGAAGTTACAAGCAGAAAATCAGATGCTCAAAGGATATCTGACCCCCACTGGTGGTGGGAGGAACTGCATGTGAAGAGTCAAAACTGTCCACTAAGGTAATGCTGTGCAAGTAATGTTGTTTACATCCTACCAGAAAGTAACACAAGTGTTTTACTCCAGTGTTGTCATGCTATTTGCATTATGAACGTGAGCCAGAAATAAACAAACTCTTGTTGTATCTAGTTACTGAAATAACCATGGGTAAAAGCACTGTACATAATGGGCTTTATGCACAACTCAACTACCTCCTGAACTTTAGACAGCTGCTTTGTTTCCTGTGTTTCATTACTGGACGAACTGATTAGTCCAGGTGTGTCTGACTTAAGTAAATGGCCAGACACACCTGGATTAATCAGTTTGTCCAGTAATGAAAGACAGGACACAAATTAGCTGGCCTAAGTTCAGGAAGTAGTTGAGTTGTGCATAAAGCCCATTGTGTGTGGATATCTGTTTATACTTGTTGGCTAATCTTCTACTCAGTAAGTGGGTACATTTAAAAAGCAGTGTATTTATATTTTTATGGTACATCAAGATAAGAGTAGAAATAAGTTGATTCCAGGATTATGGGGAGCTGATGATGTTTGCAATGAGCTGGAAAAAGATAAGAAAAGTTATGATATGCATTCCTACTAGTTATCCATTTATCTATGTTATACTGTTGTAAGATGAAAAATATTGAATGTAAAACAGCAACATACTTCTGTTGCTGTGGTTTATTGGTAAACTTGTGTGTTGGAAGGTTCAGTGGAACTGTTGACAATTTCTATCTGCCTAACCCACTGGAGGGCTTTCTCACAATGCAGTTTATAGGTGTGGTTGCAGTTCATCTCATACAAGAAGCACACGGTTCCAACAAGTTGTTTCCACAGTATGTTATAGTAATTTATATAGAGATGAGAGAAAAATGACTGCAACTCGGAGAAATCTGCAGGGAAATTTAGTGACTCAAGTTGCTAATCATATAATAAATCTTTACTGTAAATGGTATCTAAGTGTTTCTTTGAAAAGCCTGAGACACAGCAGTAGTGAGTAGTAGTAGAAGCTGAGTCAGGACACTCTGGCTCCTGTGTTTGATTACAACCCAGTGTCTTAAGACTCCAAATGTCTCCCAGAGTGTCTCTCAAAGGCTGTTTTTGAAGAGAAAGTAAGGAAGAGGGACAATATGTTTTGGCCAGCATTAGCAATGTAACCACATTTCTTCTCTCTCGCACAAAGTGGAGCCGGGGAGGAACTGTGGTGCTGCAGGGATGTGAAATCGTATAAATTTACACGGTTTCGGTTTAGCAACTTCCAAAAGGGTTGCTTTCTGACTGAAAAAAATGTGGACTGATTTATGACAGTGTTAAACTCGGCCTGATGTTCACTCTGAAAAGTCAAAAGATCCAAATAAACTGTCTCAATCATGGTGGGTGGTGTAGCTGCAGATACAGTAAGTCACGTCTGAGGGTTTGGCTTCAAGACTCATGACAGCTGCTAACCGCAAAATAGAGATATCAGACATGGTGAAATGTGAATGATAAAGATTTATGGGAGGGTTGTGGGCATCCTCAAAGCGTCCCCCATGGCCTCCATATTTCCCGTCTTGTCCGGAGTCGACTCCCTCCAAAACCTCACCATAGGAGTTCACTCTAGTCGCTACCAACTCCCCTACTGTGTCTATTCCTTTCTCCTCCCTGAGCTTCAAACTCTGATAGTTTAATGAGATTTACATGGATACATTGGGGTTTTGCATCTTTCCAAAGCTCTTTTCTGTCATACTTACAAGACACTGTCATTCTGAATTATGTCCACTGTTGAAAAGCATGGACTTAAATTCTTACAGATCGAGGAAATACAAGTTCTGGATCATAATCGTGGCGTGGAAGAACAAAAAAACCAAGCAAGGGAAATCATGGTGTTTTTGCAAGTCACACAGATCTCTTATTATCTGAATCGATGCAGGGTCTCAATCCTTGTTTGTTCCCCCTCGGCCATATTTAGCTCAAAGACTTGTGGATGTGTTGAAATGAGTTTAGTTGAAACATTAATAGTAAAGAGTAAACATGGCTTAGTACCAGGAAGGAGTTTACACAAAACACAGAAGTCCATGTTTCCATTTTATATTCGGTTAACCCATTTCATACAGTAGGTCACACTGACACACAAACTGGAAGGATGAGAAAATTAGCTAATTTTTTCCAATAAGAACACATTTGTTTGAATATATTTGTAGGACATGGTTAATCATCAGCCTCCTGTGATGACAGATCAATTTTTATAAGTTTTAAAGTTCTCATCCCCACCATCACTCAGTCAGCAAGCAAAGCTACTTTGTGCTACTAAACCAACAGATAAAAAAAAAATTAAATTCTATCACCCCTCACATTTCTGAAGGTGGTTATATTGACAGGCTGCAAGTTTCATTTTGGCTTGTTCACCCTTCTTGAAACTTCATCCACCCTCTTTTCACGCTTCTCTTGGCTCCTGCTTCATCCAGATTGTAACGGACACCGTTTGTGGTCGCTCATAGCTCAGATGGACTCCATTCCTGACAGTGGGGCATGTCACTCAAAGGAACAGTAAGATGTCGAGCTCAGCGAGTCACGTATGAAGGATGGAGGGGGAGGGGAACCGAAAAGACGGTGTGTTAGAATAAGATGAATGAAGTGAGAGTTGTATTTCATTACCAAAGCCAGTCAGATAAAACCAGAGCATTTTGGTACAATTTTTTTTTTTTTATATGTCTGCGGAGAACAATGTCTAAGCCAGCAGCTTTGTTTTTGCATCAGATGATTCCTTGGATGTAATGAAGTGCCATTGAGATGTACTGTACACATCTAGCTGACCCATTTCATTTTTGAGCCTGAACTCTGGAGATTATTGAAAATATATATATATAT
>JAVQJG010290815.1:0-14214 GCA_036024015.1 Craterocephalus amniculus | reverse complement strand
CTCAATGAAGCTCACAAGTGTTACCTTTATATTGACACCAAGCTGATTCAAATGGGCCTTGTGGTTGCAGAGATATACTCATTTTAATTGGAACATGTAATTTCGTCAAAAAATCGCCTTGGGCTTAAAGGAATACTTCACCCTCAGAATGATGTGCCTTCATTTTCTACTCACCCTCATGCTGATTCACACTCTGGAAGACTTTCTTGATGTTCATCATGCAGCCGGGGATGTGGGGAGGTTTTCGTTCTGCATCAGGTCTTACAATGATGTTGAACTGAGCAAAAAGGTCCATAAAAAAATCTACAAAAACCTGTCAATATTCCTCCATACTGCTCGTCGAATGTAATCCAAGTGTCCTGACTGGGTAGCGTCCATAACTGACTGGAGACTATATCATTTAATATATTTTTAGGAGCCAAACCGATAGCATATTGTACTTCTTGGATGAGCGTTCATGATGCCACGGTGGTGATAGCGCGTTCTGCACATTTACAAGCAGATTTATTTTGCCCAGAGAAGCTTTATGATTATAATAGCTCCCCTTTAATGATTGAATTTAGTGTTTATTTGTTTGTTTTGAATCATTTTCTGTTAGTGCATTCACATAATATTGCTAGACCTGACTGGAGGAGACAGAAGGAGACCAGAAAAGAAAGGAAAGGAAGAATAGACTGAAATAAAGTGGAGACAAAGATACACCCGATAGAAGTGCAATGTAATGTAACCACAGACTCAAGCCAACTCGCTACACCTGTACAGAAACACATCTCACAACCAGCAGGGCTGCAAAACCAAGAATTGTCAGTAGCAATAATGATAGCTGAGGAGGTTAAAAGCAACCATGTGTCTCAACTAAAACCAGAGAACCAGAAATAAACACTAAGAGAGGTACCGAAACGTATCTATTAGTAAATAAAGCTACAGGACAATGCGGTGAGTGTGTCATCATGCAGAATATACGGACAGAGGAGGGTTCATAGAAGGGTGGCCATGCAGAAGTGACCTCGCCTGCAAAGGTCAGAGAGGCTCTACTGCTCAGTGTGCAGTTTGTGCTGAGACAAAAAACAACAACATTTCTACCTGGACTGTAGTAAAAGGGATTTTAAAACATCGTTTTAGTTTCCTGGTTGGGTAATAAACTAAGAAATCCATCCATGCTACAACTCAAATGTCACTTTATTTTACATTCCAGAATTTTATTTATTTTCTTATCAACAGGTAGACGATATGGTGCTGATGAAAGGAGTGTACGGCATGAAACCTGAGCAGGAGGAGGAACTGGAGACACAAAAACAGGAACCTGTGAATAGTTATAAAGAAGAAGAGGAGGAGAGAATAAAGGTGGCAACCTCATGGAAAGTCTTAGAGACAGAAATGGTTGATAGTGGTGGGAAGTCCATCAACACCTCAACACCTCTGGAAAGCATGAGGAGAAGAGAGGAAGCTGAGAGAGTGGATGAAACTCAAACGTTTAATGGGCTCCATGCAGCTCCGGCACCAGAACTGAGTGACTACAGGCGGACTCTTAACAGGACGCCTAGTCTCACATCAAACACAGGTAAGTGTCGATATTTTATATCTGAACCTGACCTGGCTCAGTGTAAATAGATGACACATTTAAAAAACACACAAATCCAGATGTATAGAGATGAATCATACATGAAACGTCCACCCACCTCTGATGGAAATGATCAGATCTTTTCTCACCGTTTCTCCCCAGTAGATGGCGCGACACACTCACAAACATCGGAGGAGGCATTAAACCCAGAAATCCTCTCCACATGTAAGTGACCGGTTCTCAGTGACTCATGAGTCATCATTCGCTTCTCTGATTGCGAGTAAAGGCAAATTAAAATTTTTAAATTCAAATGTGAACTTACAAATAAATGTCTAAATTTCCACATTTTTTCCTTAAATTTCCCTCATGATTTGCAGTTCGCCACACAGTCAGCAGCACCTTCGAGGAGAAAACCCCTGAAGCATCTCTTCACTCCCCCGTCATCCTCCCCTCCTCCCACGCCTCACCCACCTTTGCCTCCTCTCCTTCATCGTCCTCCTCTTCCGGCTCCTCCGCCTCGTCCTCTTCCTCAAACGCCGCGGAGCTGCGTCTGGTGCTGCTGGGGCGATCCGGATCAGGGAAGAGCGCCGCCGGCAACAGCATCCTGGGCCAGGCGGCGTTCGAGTCGCATTCAGAGAGCTTCACAGCAGTCACTCAGAAGTGTGAGAAGAAGAAGGCCCTGGTTGAAGGAAGGAGGGTTAGTATCTAAAAGTTGACATTTTTAACCCATAACCTGTCCCATTTCTCCCAGAATCAGCAGAGTGTGGTCTTTTCTCCCCCCTGCAGGTGGCAGTGGTGGACACTCCTGATTGGTTTAACTCGGAGCAGGCTCCCGATGAGGTGCGAGCTCAGATCTCGTCCTGCGTGGCGTTGTCCAGTCCCGGGCCTCACGCCTTCCTGCTGTGCGTCCCGTTAGACCAGCCCGCAAAGATCGAGCTGCAGGCCCTTGGGGCCCTGGAGGCCGTCTTCGGCCCTGATGCAGTCCAGAAACACACCGTGGTCCTCTTTACGTACGCAGACCAGCTGAGACAGAGCGGGAAAATAGGAGACAGCGTGGAGGGGTACATCGCTAACGGGCGCGGGGATTTGGTCAAACTTGTGGAAAGATGCGGGGACAGGTTTCACATCATGGAGCGAGGGCGAGACTGGAGGGAGAAGAGGAACGTGGCGGAGCTTTTAGAGAAGGTGGATCAGACGGTGAAGGAGGCAGGCGGCCGGTGTTACTCCTGTCCCGCCTTCCAGGAGGCAGAAAGCAGAGTGAAGGAGAGACAGATGGAGATCGCAAAGAGCAGACGGAGCAAAAACCCCGAACAGGATCGAGTAGGAGACGCTGCACGGCTCAGCTCCGAGAGGCGCGAGCTCCGTCCTGTGGCTGAGGCAGAAGAGGACGCGATGGATGAGGTGGATGAAACGAGAGAAGAAGCAGAGATGAGTGTAAGCTCTATGACTATCGAGAGTATTCCTCCTATTTCTCTTTCCACCGTGTCCCCTTCACTTCTCCACTCCATCATGGAGAAGGTGAGCTCCGGCACCAAGAATCTACCCAAGCTGTTGGCAGATAGCTCCGCGTGGGTCGGAGATGGAGCAAAGCGAGTGAAAGGCAGCGAGGTTTGGGAAACGGTTGGCAGTAGAGCCCAGAACATCCAGAAGATGGTGGCGGACAGCTCCATGTGGCAGCAGATGGGAACTACTGCAGGCCACGTGTCCAAAGCCGTAGGGGATCGGGTTCCCAAGGTGGTGGTGGACGGCTCTGCCTGGGTGGGATCCGGAGCCAAAGCAGTGGCAGCGAGTCCGATGTGGGAGAAAGTCGGCTCAGGGGCCAAATCTGGGGCCCAGCTAGTGGCAAGCGGTTCCAAGAACTTGGCGCAGAGTCCCGTGTGGGGCAAAGTGGGTTCTGGTGCCAAAACCGGAGCTAAACTGGTGGCAGACGGTTCGGTGCGAGTGGGAGCTGGGATCGGAGCTGGAGCCAAGAAGGTGGCGCAGAGTCCCGTGTGGGGGAAGATGGGCTCCGGGGCCAAAGCAGGGGCCAAAATGGTGTCTGAGAGCTCAGTGTGGGAGAAAGCCGGGGCGGCTGCTAAGAAGGTGCCGGTGGTTGTGATTGTGGGAGCGCTGCTGGGGCTGGTGCTGGGCGCGCTGCTGTCCGGGCTGATTGGTGGAGCTGTTGGAGCAGCAGCAGGATCTGCTGCAACTGAGCTGGGCAGGAGGAAACTTAGTAACAGAAACACGTCCGAGAAGACGAAGGAAGGTACAAAAAATGTCAGCGCAATGGTGAACAACAGTGTAGATGATGTGATGAAAGGAAAAAGTTTGAAAACTGAATGATGGACTGATTAAACCTTTGTAAAAATAAAAATTTCTCTAGGAGTGAGAGTGTGTGTGAGTGTGTGAGTGGTTGTCTGGCTTTCTGTGTTGGCCCTGAGAAGGACTGGCTGCCTGTCCAGGGTGCACCCTGCATCTCGCCTGATAATAGCTGGAATAGACGTCAGCCTCCTGCAACCTCGAAATGGTTTAAGCCACAGAAAAAAACATGTAATTATTTACAGCTACATATTTGTGTTGGTGTTTAATATAAATAACATGTTGATATTGAGTCTTTTGCATAGTGGATTTCTTTCCATGCTTTTTCAGTATGAGCTAAGCTTAGCTAAACAGATTTCCAAAAAAAAATCAAAATATTTCCGCAAATTAATTTTAAATTAGTAATTACAGTTCAAATTTTCCTTGTAATCTAAAAACAATAAAAGGTTTGTTCCTTTCAGCTCATGATCCTCTGTGCTTCATTAAACGCATGCATCATAAAACGTGTTTTCAGTGTCGTACTGTAACAAAGTGTGAAAATGTGGCAATCGTGGCCTTTATTAAATCTCACTGTTACACTCCCGTCGGCTCGAGCCACCTCAGAAAAACAATCCTTCCATAAGTCCCACACTGGGAAACCTGCAGATTAGCTTGTACTTGCAGGATGAAATGGACCCTGTGGTACAGTGTGCATCGGGGTCAGAGGGGACGGGGTGGAGGCAGCTTTATCTCTGAATCCCAGGCTGGTGAGTAGGCCCCTGTATCTCGGGGGAAGCGGCTCAACTCCCCAGCTGCTACGTTTGAAAGTTTCTTTTATATCAACTATATTGTGTAACACTTTCATCTTGACAAATCGAGGAACAAAAGAACCGAAAAGCTCGCTATGAGCTCAGTTTCTGCACCAGAATACTGAAACTTGCACCTACATGGGCGCATCTCCACCCATCGCTCCTACCCGAGGACCTAACCGTGGTGTGGGAAAAGCAGTTGTGTAAAGTGTGTGAGCCCAGCCTCAGATAGTGTGGTGGGAAGGGGTCAGAGCAGCCTGGCACGGCAGATGAAGCACAGCGGTGTTGTGAAAGCAGCTCTTCCTGTTGTGTGATCCTGAAACTGGGTGTTCATGGGTTCCCAGAGCATCCTGGTGGCTGTTTTCTCTTTTTTTCCCTGCCCCTCCTCTCTCCATTCTTTCATGGATTGATTGCTAACCCACATGCCCAAGCATTGATGAAACACACACGCACACACACATTCTGCAACCGCCCCAGCTTCAGGAAACTCGTTGGCCATCAATGAGACAGCACTAACTGTAGCCGTTTCCTGCCCACTTGATAAAGCTGTACATGCATGCTGCATTGAAGCAGCTGCAACCACCCCCCCTCCAGTTTTTCACTGTACTCCACCGTGCTGAACGCCATCTTTAACCACATCCCACATCCATCCTGACCTTCCTCAAACCCAACCGCACACCCCAACATAAAAAAAGCCCTGCTGTCACATAAATCCATTTCGCTGCTTTCACACACATGAAATCTGCAAAAACAAATTACCAGCGAGTGCCCAGTTTCTTGGTATCACTTCATTTACTTTTGAATTTTACTGATCTATTTATCCCTTTTTAAACGATGCACAACGGACAACATGCAGGTTGATTTTGGTCATTCAGCTCAGGGTGACTTCATGATATATGGATGTGTGATTTGTATAGCTAATTTTTAAAAATGAAAAAAAAAAAACATTTTAACTCTCGAGTTACCCCTCAGAAAATTTACACGTATGACCTTTCAAGTAGACTTTTGGACCACTTTCTAGAGTTTGGGTTTTTGAAATTTCATACAGGATGACACTTCTTCACCAAAAGTCAGCTCCGGTGAGCAGGGTGAGTGTCTGAGGGAGTTTTGAACTCTGGAAGTGGCCAAATATGTCTAGGGTGCATACGAGGGTTAATTAAGTTTTTAAAAAAGGGTGTTATGCTATAATGATCAAAGTTAATCGATTTTCAGTGCAAAAATTGTTGTGTAGTTTAACCACAAAGCCCTGACCAATTCACTAAATACTAAAAGGTGTAAGTCTGTCTTGAAGACCGCAGTCCTGCAGGTTTCCTGCTGCAGCTCCTGAATCAGATTTATGGGTCAACATACTTTTGTTGAACTTGACAACAAGCTGTTGAGGTGAGCCTTTTAATTAATCTAATCAGGTGTGTTGGAGCAGGGAAACATCTAAAACCTGAAGGGCTGTGGCCTTTGAGGACCCCTGCTTTAACGAAACTTTTCCTCCCTAACCTCAGCGGCAAAACACATGTGGACGTGTTGAGAAATTGTGCTGACCATGAGGCATCTTTAGAGCGCAGTAAGAGGATGTCAAATAAGGAACAACAAACTAAAACACACTTTATTTCTGTCTGGTACAAGTGTGTCACAATTTCTGGGTGGGGCCAGAAGCATGGACATGAAATGCAGAGTTCATGCTCTTCTTTTCTTTGTCCTTGCCGGTGGGATTATTTTACACTCTGCAGACTGGGAAGATAAATCAGTTCTTTGATCCTCATGGAAAATGTTCGAGGCCATCTCTGCCTTGGGTCCATAACGGCGACATGGCAGTCTGATGTTTTAAAGGATCATAAAAATAGATTAGTTTATGTGGTTCATTGATCTATGGTACTTCATGCCTCGCTCAGATGTTTTAATAACTCAGAGCACATCAAAGTTTGCAGAAAAACACTAAAAAAAACCCAACATGTTTGGCTTCTGGTGCCAGCAGTCCGTCCATCTGAACATTTACGCTCCTGAAGCCTCCACGGCTCTTTGCTCGCCGTCCTCTGGTGTCACCGCTCATCATTTGTAGCGGTGACCATCCTTATCTGACCCTTGACCTTTCCCAAAATGCCATGGGTCACCAAAGAGGGCTTAGCTCCGAAGCTCTCCTCGCTGTCCGTGTCTCCATAGCAACTGGAGGTTTCCGGGGAATTAGCCAGGGCGATGAGAGAGTCGGCGGAGTCTCTGTGGGCCGTGACAGGACGGGCCGTTGCTGTCGTTTCAGTGTTGCACTGAAAAAGAGTCTTCCGCTTGTTTGTATCCAGCCCGGCGGCAGCGGCGGCCCCCTCGTCCTCGCTGTCGTCCTCGGCCGGGTCCCCGCTCTCGTCCTGGCTCTGGTCGTTGAGCAGAGTAACGAGGAAGTCGATGTACTTCACAGCCAAACGCAGGATCTCGTTCTTGCTGAGCTTCTTGTCAGGCGGGTGTGTTGGGATTAGTTTCCTCAGCTCAGAAAAGGCCCCGTTCACGTTCTGCTGCCGCCAGCGCTCGCGGCTGTTGGTGAAGACGCGACGGGCAAGTTTCTTGGGAGGGCCTGAAAAAAACAAGAAGATTGTGTAAATGTAAAGATCTTCACAGATAAACTGATATTTGTTTTATGGGGAAGTCTAAAACAACAAGAGAGTGACTTTTCATTTTACCCCTTAAAGTTCGGATGAAGAAAAAAGCATAAAAGATATTTCTTTGCATGTTTATTCCCTTTTCATTTGGACAATGATAATAAGAGTCAGTGTTTGAGGCATAGCTGAGGTTAATTATGCAGTTTTAATAGTAAAATGGTCAAAAGTTGAAACCGAAAAGAAGAAAAAACTTTATTTTTAGCATTATACACTAAAAAAACTAATAAATTCAATGAGAAATAACTATAGACACTGAATATATGACTTAAACTGTCACACAATCATTGTCATTCTTGTTGATCCTCCACCAAAAAGGGATTTTAAACAAATAGACTTTGTGATATTCCCACATTTATTTTAAATACAGACACCCTGAGGAGGAAAAGTGGCAAATATTGTAGAAAAGAAACAGAAAAATGTCCAACTCCAATATCCTATCTTAAGATTTGACTTAAATAAGAGTCTTTGTGTAGAGTTGTCTAACTGTGTGAAGCATTCAAAGAGTAATCATTGTTGTGTGGGCACTGATCTGTATTTGGTCTCACAGACTCACAGTCATTGATCTCCAGCTCAAAGTGTGATGATGGCCTCCTCTTGATGCGGTTGTTGTTGATGATGCCAAAGCTTCCTCCTGATGGCCCCAGGTAAGAACTGCAGGTAAAAATATAGCAGTTTGACAGTGAAACTATGAACCCCTCTTATCAACTCCTTTGATGCTACAGGAAAAAAGCATGGCGGAAGCTGCTAATGAAGGTGTAATTATTACTGCTGCAATGCAAAGAGGTTTTTTTTGTTGCAGATTCCCCTTTAGAGTGGGGATGAAATAGACCATTGCCTCATGATACTGAACAGCATCTTATTCCCAGAGATCCATGACAGATGGAGAAGCTCTAATTGTGTCTGCTTTGTGGATTTTTTTCAGTTAAACCCTGCAAAACTGTTTAAAAATCTTTTGTGGAACAAAGACAAGATAAACTGTAGGAGGACTTTGATAAAGGCTGCAAATGAATGCCTTTCTTCATGATGGTACGCTAAAAGCCGCCAACTCCTGGACCCAAAAGAGCTTGACGAAGCTTGTTTTATTGCCTTTTGACAGTAAAACGTCTAAATTTAGATGCACTTAAATAAGAACGTATACTTTCAGAAGGGGATCGCTTTTGGTTTTTGGCAGTCAATCTTCATAGAAATGGTTGAAGTGAACAGTAATGTTTTTTTTAGTTTTTTTTTACAAACTATTTTTTAGTTTGAGTGAAACTGGCATGAGCAACCTCTGTAACGACACATTTTGTCATTTCACATAATACTGCCACATTAATCATAATAGGAAGTCCTGAACTCCAGCAATAAACGGTTCATGATACCCAGAAACGTCTCTCTACCAACAATTCTGGGAGTCATGTCACAATATATTGCATCATTTTGCTGATCATGTGATTTACATCTTTTGACAGCGTGGAGCTAAAGTGGTTGTCGAATAATTCTTCTTCAGACTTTTTATTTTTCACTTCCAAAGGTAACATTAAGGATGATTTGATTAACAAGACAACACTACCAGACTTATCTGCTGATGTTACATAAGACTCAGATAAAAGTTAAATAGCAAAATTACTCTTTAATTATTATTTTATGACTTTTTTTAGTCATAACCTCCTCAGACATCCAGTGTAAAAGATATAAAATGTATAATTAAGACTCAAATGTCTGATTTGCTTAATTTTAAAATGTTATGAGACAAAGAAAGTCTGAAAATGCCGTACTAATGGCAGAATGACTTGAATCTCACCTGGTGAGGAAGGGGTGTGCAGGCAAGTACTGCTGAGCCAAGAGGGGCCCAGGGGAAGAAGCTGAGGGGCCTCCAGATAATCCAGAAGCTCCGGGGCCGACCATGGGTAAACAGGGCTGCTGACTGAGCCGAATGTCCCCGTGGGCTCCGTGTATGAGGTTGGGAATTGGGTGGAGGGCCGTCAAAGGGGTGTTGGGGAGCGGGAGGGGGGGCTTGCTGTGGCCGAGGCTGATGACTGGAATGTGGGGAGGAAGGGGCGAGGAGGAGGAGGATGATAGAGGGAAAGCTTTGGTGGAAGATGTTGGAGGCAGAGGGCAGCTGGAAGCCTTGGCCGACGCCGGGAGCAGCGGAGGGGGAGAGAAAAGAGTCGGCGATGCGTCTGCTGACCCCCCCGCGGCGGCCGTGCTTTTTGACTCCTGCAGTTTTCCCTCCTCCTCTTCCTCCATCTCCACGACGGCAGGCTCAGGTGCAGCAGCCGTATCTGCTCGGTGATTGGTCAGCACCGTTGTCAGGGTGATGGGAGACTGAGTTGAGGCGACAGGAGGGGCGTCGGTGGGCCCGGTTACAGGGCTGCTGAAGGAGGCCGGAGTCTTGCTCCGCGGGGGACTCTGCTGCTCCGCGGACGTGCAGCACGGAGAGGAGGCAGAGGAGGATGAGGATGAGGAAGGGCGAGGTAGAGGGTGAGGGGAAGCAGGTGAAGCACTGGGGTTCATCTTCTCCATCATGGTGGTGGAGTCAGCGGAGGAAACCCTGTCAGTGTTGAGCCGTCGTTCCTCTTGGCTGGCCAGCGTGTCTCTTCCTTGGTTTTACTCAAGTCTGAGAGAAGCTCATGTTTCCCGCCAGCAGCAAATCTCCTCCTCAGGTTCAGGAGTTCTCCTATAGCTCTGACTTACTACCCTTAATTTCCTCTTCCTTTGTTTAGCTCTTCTGCTCTTCCTCACATAAAATGTTCAATCTGAATTCCTCAGGTTCTTTTGCATCTTTCAGGAGCTGCAGGCCTCTCTTCCTCCACTTCTTCTCAGTTTGATTTATTTAGCTTAATATCACAAATCAAGAATATTCCTCCGGAAGCTTTTTAGCCTTATAGCCACGTGAGACTACATCATTGTTTCAGATATGATCAAACTCCCTAAAACCTTGGCTTTGCTGCAGTCTCACTCATTTTCCCCGCCTCCGAAAGCCGTCATGTGGCAGCAAAATAACCTCGCAGTGGACTCCGCGCTCTAAGGCTCAGACCGAGGCTACTCCAGTGTTGTTGGCGCGAGCTCCAGCGCACAGCTCAGATGGCTGCTGTGTTTTGATGGGAACTGGGTGTCTGTATTTTTCTTACAGCACATCCTGAGTGGCAAATTTTAGGTTTTGAATGAGTCTCTTGGGGCTTTTCTTTATAAGGATGTCTGTTGCTGTGTACTTTGAGGATGTGACTCAAAATCCTTTTAAGAATCCCAAGTGTCCCTGATCCTTGAGGACTGGATCAAAATCAAAGTCTGGCGAACAAAAAAGAAAAAAACAATATGATCATGATATGCAATATTTTTGGTGCATATTTAGTGAAGGTAGTGTGTTCTCGTACATAGATAATAGATAAAGTGTTAGATGGTTTTTGTTTGAGGCTGCTTTTTAGTTCAGATGAGAATTCGGTTCACATAAAAAACTTCAATAATTTCTCAATTTAACTTTTAATGTGATATAAAAGTAAGCTTCATAGTAAATGAGTTGGTTGTTCATTATTAGATAGAAAAATGCTCTGCACTGGAAAGTGGAAGGCCCCGATGATCTCTCAGGTTTTGCAATCGCACTTTGTTCCTGTTTTGTCTTTTCTGGTCATCATGACTTTATTTCGGACAGTTCCCTCTTTCACCATTGTGTCTGTGGACGAAACATGCAGGTTGCAACCAACAGCATTGTTTTCTGCTGCTGGTATGTTCAACATCATGCAAACATGTATTGGTTAAAACCAGCTTTATTTTACTGGCACTTTTCAAGCTGTTTGTATAAATGTCTAACTGGCTTTTAAACACGTGAATCCAGCAACACGTCATCCTTTTACTATAAGCAGCAGCACAAAGTATTTGGAAAAATGTATTTGTATTACAAAGCAAGTTTTCTTTTTTGACACAAAAAGCTTTGCTTCAAAAATGTGTTTATGTTCTACAGATTTTTATTGCATATGAGTTTGTTTAATATGAATCCTTTATGCAGAATCCATTTTTGTCATTAACATGTAATTTAATTTATGCCAAACACACAGATTATTCTATTTATTCTATTTGAATTTGACCCAGTTCTTTAAAAACGAATGTTATTATAAACATTTTTATAAACACATATAAATACTATTAAAACTATTTTAATATTACTTTGTATATTGTATATGTGTATATATACACACTAATGCACACACAAGCACACATATATATATATGTATTTATATGAATATGCGTGTGTATAAAATTTATAAATCAAATTTCTTTTGTCATAATCTACATTTTTTATAGCAGTAATGACTTATATTGAATCTCCACACATACATGACATATAGTATATTAAACTGAAACTACTATTACATTGTCTTTATTTTTAATACTTAAAATAAATGTTGGAGATAGCAGAGCCTGTACAAATTAATTAATTAATAAAGTTTTAAATACTGAATATAGAGTATTTTAAGTACTCACTGACACATACTGACATCCTCAGTGCAGCTCGTCCGACCGTCATGCACCGTCCGACAGAGTTGAAGTGATCTGAACACATGTTGTATACATGCAGCGTTTAACAGCGTCTCCCTCCTCCTCCAGGTCACTTGCTCCCCGCTGCAGCCTGTCAGCAGCTGTCCGTCAGTGTCTGACATCAGAACTGGATCCAAACTGTCTGACGAGCCTCAAAACAATCCTCCCACTGACACAAAATCCTTCAAATTTTTTTTATAGATGAATAAAAAAGCAAGACGTTACAACAAGGCCCAAACAGAAAATGACACATTTTCTGTTGGGAAGTTACTCCTCTGGACGAAGACAGATCCAAAGCGTGCAAATAGACGGTGCAGGTCTCTGCTGTCCGCCCTCCCACTTTGTCCATATGTCATCTTCACCTCGCTGTCTCTGTCTCTCACTGTCCTGTCTATCTGAGCGCCTCTTCTTCGCCAACAAGACACAATGCTCTAGTAGGTTGCCAGAGTTCTGGTTCTGGCAAATGAGAGGTGGGAGAGAGAAAAGGGAGAGAGAAAGGGAACCATGTTGCAAGGAGAGTTTTCCGCTCCCTGCTGGACAAGAGGATGTGCAAGTACAATGTGGCGGCTGCTGATAAGAGCCTCAAAAGCTGCCTGTGGTCTGTAGATAAGGAACCTTCACCACCCCTCCACTGCCCCCACCACCAACACACACACACACACTGGTTCATGCCTGTATGCATGCACACTCACACGAACATGGCACTAGACTGGTCAGTCCTAGACTTTGAAGGGTTTTGGACTGTTTCCAAGCAAATATGTGCCATTGCACTTACATCACAATGTTTTAAACAGATGATGCAGAAAAATATACAGAAAAAGTAAACAAAGCCGCTCAGAAGATCACCTGCAGGTTACCTTTTCTTTAAAATGCCGTCTTTTATCAGGAGCAATGTAGGAACCTGGGAAGATGATACATGGCCAATTAGTTTACAGTCTAATATGTCTCTGCATACATGTACATGTTGCGTTGAGACAGTCAAAAATAAAGCTATATTGAATTTATTTAGGACATTTAACAGTTAACTGGTAGATTTACAGATGTTATGTCATCACTGCTATTTGCAGACATAAGCTTTTAATCAGGAAATAATTAGCATGGGTTAAAATTGTGAATTACATTGTCATCTGCAGGATCATCTCCCCATTCTAAAACTGATTTTTCTATTATTAATTAATACATTTTATTATCCCAGGCAGATTGTTGGTCCTTGGTTTCTGTTGTGACATCAGAACACACCTGTGTCTCCAATGACCAACACACAAGTTGTCATCATGCTAACTTTCCTTTCCAAGAGCAACAGCCTTCCTTCCTTCGTTCTATCCCTCCCCCTGCCATCCTTGCCGTTCATCCACTCATGCTCACACCTTCTCGCTCTCTCCCTCTCTCACCCTCAGGGTCAGAATTTCTTTTACATTCCCTCAGTCATTTCCTCCTCAGACAGACTGAAACACAAACATTTTAAAGCCTTTACAGTTACCTGACCCTCAAGGTCCTGGGAAAGTAAGGGGCTCGCTTAGCAACAAATCTGTCGCCACCCTCATCATCATTATCATCATTATTGTTGTGTTTTTTTTTTCTCCCTGGCCATCATGGTCACCTTTGCTATCATCATCAGTGTAAACAATAATGGCTGGGTTTGTTGGATCAGAGTGCAGACAGCGGCATCTAGTAGCTGCTGTCACACGTTTTTGCGCTGACAGCTGCAGTTCTGGTTGATCACTCTCTGCATGCAAGAATAACGTCGTAGTGGCACCGTTGCACTTGCAGATGCAGCGTGAATTTGCCTGCAACATATAAAAAGCTACTTGAGGGACAGGCAGAAATCCTTTGGGATTACCTTTTCCTGTGCTGTACATTACATTCTCTTTGTTATATTTTAAAGGTAACCTCATCTAACAATGCTTTCTGGTTCTGGTCCTTTAAAAAAATTGTAATTTTCTGTTCTGAGGTTTGATCAAAAAGCAGTGTTAGTAGAATGGAAAAACTCTTCTGAGTGCAGGAATCTTACTAATTTATTTTGATTGATTTGTGCTATACTGAGAAATATGTACAGAAATTTATATATTATCTTTAAAATGAAAATGAAAAGAAAAATGAAAATGAAAAATACTTTATTAATCCCAGAGGGAAATTCAATGTTGTTGTCTGTATTTTTTAAAATGTTTCATATTTACTACTTCTTATTATTTTCTGTAATTCATGATTGGAGGAAAATGCCATGTGGAAAAATCTATTAAAACAAACAAAAAAAACAACAAATTGAACTTCAGTTACATTATCTGCAAACTATGGCTTAACATCTAAATAATCTTAAAGGTTCCTGAGTCTATGTGTGTGTGTGTGTGTGTGTGTGTGTGTGTGTGTGTGTGTGTGTGTGTGTGTGTGTGTGCGTGTGTGTGTGTGTGTGTGT
>JAVQJG010290790.1:0-12462 GCA_036024015.1 Craterocephalus amniculus | reverse complement strand
CCCCCCCCAACCCTCACCTCTATCACAAGCTGTCTCTCTGTCCTCACCCTTCCTCTCTCTCCCTCTCTCTTCCCCTCCTGTCACCTCCTCCATCCCCGCCGTATCCATCTCCCTTCCTCCACTCACTGTTCATTCGCTGATGGAGGAGCTGAGATGACAGCATCTGCCACCCCCACTAGCCCAAGCCAGTGAGAGTGATAAATGGGAGGCGGTGGCGGCGGTGGGAATCGCCGCGGCCGTGTGTTTGCCTGGCGTCGGCGCTCTGTACAGTCGCCGCTCGCCGTTACAGAGGGGGAAACGCGACAGCGACAGTAATCTGTCAATCCAATCTGGCCGCCTTGGCCGCTTGCTAGGTTGCACAACAGGAAAAGAAAGGGTGAGCGTGTGAGACTGGAAGAAGGTAGGCATGGAGTAAAAAGAAAGATTGATGACTTCAAGAGAAATGCACCAAGGACGATCCGAGCAATAAATGGAGAACAGTAGGTTTATGGAGTAAAAGGCAGCAGAGAAAGACTTAATAGTGGGAGATAGACAAAGAGAGGGGAAGAGTAGGAGAGATAAAACCCAGTGAATGTTCTCTCTTCATTTAATAGGGATTACAGGGCTGATCTGATGCACTTTGCTGGACTCTTCGCTCTGTCATATGGCTCTATATTTAATTATTCGCTGCCTTTAAGAGGCCCGCCTTAGTCGCACAAAACCCAGAGCTCCCTGCAATAATCCAAATTCATTTTGAAACTGACACCAGATGGGGGCTGCCTGCCTGGCACCAGCTCACACTGACAAGTGGTTTTCATGAGCGGAGGACTGGTCACTTTTATATATGTGTGCGTGTGTGTGTGTGTGTGTCCAGAAGGGCTGCACTCACTCTTGGTGAAGCGTGGCGGGTTGTCGTTCACGTCGGAGAGGGTGATGCTGACTGTTGTGGTTCCTGAGAGGCCTCCCATCTGTCCTGCCATGTCTTTAGCCTGGATCACAACCTGGTAGTTCTCTTTGACTTCCCTGTCCATGCCAGGCAGGGCTGTCTTGATAAGGCCTGAGGGGGGAAAAAAACTGATTTAACAAATACCCATAAGAAAAAAGTTTATTTGGACAGAGAGCAGAAATCTGTAAATTTTATTATATCACACCAAAAATTGTAGTAAGGGGGTGGGACAATACATCGATCTACATCGATACATCAATCATATGGTCAATGAGTCTGTGATATCGATCCAAAATCCTAACATTGGCCAAAAATCGATAGAGTGACCAGTTATCAAACAGACTTTTATTTTGACATTTTTTTCTTTTAAACTGAATGTTAATGCCAGAGCTCAGGAATAAAAAAGGTTAAATGATAGCCTAGTTGCTTTTTGTGATGAATGAAAACAATTGTGATCAATCACTCCTCATGTTGCTTTTTAAATCGTTTCATATCAATCAGTAGATCCTACATCAAATCTAATTGAAATCATATTGTGACTGAATTTGAGAAATCTGCAAACATTGAATCTCTGTATCATTTTAATGATATACTGTAATATCATGTCATGGTTCAACCAGTGATTCCCGATCCTACATCACACACATTTCATCCCACTTAACTGATTGATTCATTGATTATTATGGTATTGTGATATCTTTGACTGCTGTAATTCATTCCTGCATCAGGTAAGTTGGTGTAACATTTATATCATAAAGATGGAAATTTTATTGAATTTCTTTTTCAGGCATTAAACACAACATACAGTATCCACTTATTAAAACATTTGGAACAAGGTGAATATGCCACCGTATGCTACAGGATGAACTACTTCTATATACTACAGCAGTGGTTCCAAACTGGGGTGGGGACCCACATGTGGGTCGCAAAATCATTTCAGGGGGTCGCCAGATAATTGTGAAAAATATATAATAAACATTTTTCAAATAAATTTGGGTTGCAAAATTAAACCATAAATGAAGAGATAAGTCGAAATTCCACACATTCTTTGAAACATTAATGCATAAATCCACAATAACCTTCCTTATTTATGAAAACAGACCGTATCCTGCCGGATCGCCTGCCTGATATATAATTCATAATAGTCATTGTGGAAGGGAGGGTCATCAACACTAATATATGTCATCATGGGAGCCGTAGTTCCAAAAGTTCGGGAACCAGTGTACTACAGACTGGTGACAACATCTCGCATGCCTAGCATGTATGCTATTCCCTCTGTAGTGTTGAAATAAACACACGAGGGTGGGGAGGGAGCCAAGCTTAAGAGGGAAAGTAGTCATCTGGCAACAAGAAAGTCATTGGATCAATTCCAGGCTTCCACTGACTATATGTTGAAGTGTCCTTGGGCAGGACACGGGACTCCACAATGTGTCTATAAGTGTGCGATAGGTTAAAGCACTTAGAAGTGCTATATGAGTGTGTGCGAGAATGTGTCAAACCACTTTAAGTGGTCATGTGACTAGAAAAGTGCTATACATGTCCAGTCCATTTACCATAAATACACACATGCTTTCCTAGACACTGATTGCTTCTGTTCTATTTTCTGTTCATTTAAAAAGTCTCTCCATAGCAAAAAAAAACAAGCCACAAAAAGCACAATTCTGCTGGAACACATGGAAATGTTTTATTGTTTACAATGTAAATGGTAGAGTAAATTAAAAAAGGCTAATTATTAACATAAACTAAGAAGTTTTTCTTTTCTCCAGTACGTTCTATCTCTGAGTAGGTGTGTGGCCCTCCAACCTCCACAGTGGGATGATTGCTCCTCAAAGAATTAATCCACTGTAAGCGTGCAGAAAAAGCCATTGGTACAGAATTGATGACATTAACCTGGACAACTAAATCTCTGAGCTGGTTGTAACAGCTTTAACATCTGTGCTGTCATTTCACCTCCACGCTTCACAAAAATTAATCCAACTCATCCACATCTTTTCCCTCAGCAAATTAAACAGGCAGCCTAAGTTTGGCTAAATCTGGCATTCATGGAAGACACGTTTCTGAGATGTAAGCACTGAGATGCCTGGTTTATATTTATCTTCTTCTATTTTCTGTACATTAAACCAGTCTTTCCCTGATTTTTATACTGTATTAGCAGGGTGTCGCACCTTTCAATCCCCGTGCCCTCTTAAGAAGTCTCTGTTGAACATTCTGATGTCAATAATCAGATGTTGCCACCTCTCATTTCCTTCAGGGAAACATTGGACAGAAAACTCCTGGAAATTAATTGATAACTGCTGTGCTGCAACAGTTCTCATATTTTTTACCTGTTTGAAGTTTTTATTTTCTCGCATACATGGCATGCAAAACTTTAAATGAGTTTAAACTTTTAACAGATTTTTCTGTATTTCTAAAACTGTAGAGTAAACCGACTTAAGGCCAAGATCGTGAAAACAGCTGGTTGGAACCAGTTCAGACAAGATTTAAAGATAAGGAGGAAGCTCAGAGCTACTTAGTGGTGCTTTCCAATGCAAGGTGCTGTTACTGATTCCAATACCAATCCCGTATCTACTTACTTTTATTTTCTGTCTTTTCCTTATTTGAACTACCATTTTTCACTTTTTTTGGTACTACCTCCGCCATAGTTCCTGCTGTGATCTAAGCCAGCAGGCTCATTCAGCACAGCTCTGTGCTCGTCTGCACTCCTCACTTGGTAAGTCTCCTCGGATAAAAGTATCTAATGAATCAATGCAATGTAATAAACACACACAGGACAGAATCACAGCTCCTTTGTGAATTATATCTTAAAAGACACCTGCATGAGCTGCAATGTACAGCTGATCTAACATTTTTGGACTAACACATCTATTGGGTTCATAATTAAACCGCCAGCAACATTTTATTATTTAAAGGTCATGTGATGCACTGTGGAACTCAACAGCCACCCAAGAGTACATTTTATAGCCTGTGTTCTCCTGATTTGCCTGGTTATGGAAGCAAAAGGCCTGCGTAACAAAACCACAGCTTATTCCTTTAATTTCCAAAGCGTAGCATTAGACTCCAGATGCATTCAGCACCATTTATTTTCTCTTTGGTATTAACACTCTGTTAATGTTTCAAGTGCCATGCAGTTGCTTACTTCGTCTTGACACGTTAGATCTCTAGTTTGCAGTCAGGACTGAGTGAAGCGGTAATTGGCAGCACGCTCCAAAAGGTGTGCTTCATCTCCCATCAGCCGGCTTTTAAATCCTGTCTGCTATAACATGTTTTAATTTCAGGCATCACAGCAGAGAAGAAGGTGGGAGTAGATTCACAGACAGACATAAGAGTAAATAAATTTCACCCTAAATAAAATGCTTTGACAAACTTCAGCATGCTCCGACTCAAATAGATGATTCACATGCATATCAAACAATGAGGAAGGAGGAGAGGCAGACGGGGTGCATCAGTCAGGCTCAGATCTGACTGGCCTACGCTGCTTAAAACGCCTGTCTTCCTCCCATACATAGCATGGGAAAAGTTAAATGAAGCCTCCCATTCTCCATATCCTAACAATGTGCAATTTATTTAGCAGGCAGAACACTGCTAAAAAAAACGAAATAAAAAAAAAGAAAACTGTGATCGTTAAGGTTGTGTTGCAGCCAAGAAAACAAATGTATAGCAGCTCCAGACGACAGAACATTCCCCATGTCTACCTTTGTCATTGCTTAATGACTACAATCCCCACACAAGAGGAGGAGAGGAGAAACAAATCCTGCTTATAATGTGATGTCCAGGCATGTCTTTGTGTAAGAGTGGATGTCAGCTTACATACCACATGTGGGATAAACCATATTACTGTTAATCCCCCCGCTAATCTGCAAATGGCTTTTTTTCCCTGCTTTTGTTTAAGCAAAAAACGAAAAAAAAAAGAAAAAGACTCAAGCGGGATGTGTTCCAAAGCGCACATTAATGATTAAAAGTAGAGTTTAAGGTTGCCACTCTCTCCACGACAAATCCCCGTCCGTCCGCCCATCAGCCGACGAGAGTAGGCAGGCATGTTTTTTGTTTGTGAAAGGAACAAAAAAAGATTTGAGCATTCCAGCAGTCTTCTTATGATGAATAGTTTTAATTTGCTTTCCTGGTAAAGCAACTCTCCCTCAGCTAACCTCCTCAGTTTTTTTGTTTCCCACAATGACCACCTCCAGATGGAGAGTGGTTCCGTTAAGCTGTGGGTCACATATGAAGGTGGATGGTGGAAATGCTTAGTATGCATGCGAGGAGTTGTGTGCCTTAGTCAAAAACCTGCATCCTTTATGGCTGCTGTGCATGTATTACCTTAAATTAAAATAGTAAGATATCAAGATTTTAAATGCACGTAAACAAATGATTCCAAAGTTTGGACTGAGTCAAGCTTCTTAAGCTGTCTGCAAAAATAAAGTGTGGATAAGAATCCTATTCTAATACAAATCTGAAATGTTTCAGTTGACTGGTTTGTGGTGTTTCTAAAAGGTGGCAGCAGACTATGCTACTAGTACATTTAAGTAGGAGAAGTAGTTGATCTCACCAAAAACAAATGCTGAGGAGAAAAAATAATATGACTGCAATGGACATCCATGAAATAGAGGGCAGTGATTTATGTAATCTTATTGTTTTTTTAAATCATACAGAAATTGTAAATTTGTTCCACTTCTGCAAAATGGCTATCGAGTCTTTGTTTTTATACCTAAAGGTGTCTGGACAGGGACAATTCAGTCACTGCTGAAACCATGAACGAGGTTGGGAGTTAGAGTTGAGGTTATTCTTCCACGGAGACGCGACGACTAGCTTCAGGGTTAGCTTCCCTCTCTTTAACCAGCAGTGGTGAAGCAGATGGGACTCTGCTGTAACCAGAAGAGCAGTTTGGTGTTTAGAGGAGAAGCTTGTAGCTAAATATTAACTGCTACACTAGTTTCTCACAGATAACTCTACTCCGACCCCCTCCGTTTATGTTTCACACTCCTCCAGCTTTGTTTGAATTGTGGAAAACCTCGACATTCATGGTCTTTCAAAATATCAGATCAATTTGTGAACGGGCTCATGTGCATCCTGGTCTATGTAGGCCACACAGAGAGGAAAAATTTGTATCTTTTTTTCTGTCACTCATTTCCTGTTATACTACTGAATGTAATTTCTAAAATGCTGACTTTACAAAGAAGCCTCTGCACTTTGATTCTGCGGGATTGATTTGGCGAACGCTTTTGAAGTATCAGACACATTTCAGCGACAAATTTCAACCATGTTCTGCAGATGTCTTCACATTTCAGAAAATGCTTCGTATCAAGACTATTTTTCTACAATTAAATTTTGAGCATGAAATATTCTATGACCTTTGGTTCTTCTAGGACACATTTTAATATTCACTATGTACTGTCAGACTTCCCCACTTCTGTCAGGACCAGATGACAGAAATCTGGAGACTTTTCATTGCCTTACTTCAGAAAAAACAAAGTGGAAGCAGATAGTCTATGTAAACCTGACTATCATTATCATTACAACTATTATATCATGCAGGCGCACACTGACCAGTTTCTGGGTCCACAGAAAAGTACGGCTGGCCCTCCAAGATGCTGTACACCACCCTGGCGCTGTTCCCGTATGTGGCGTCGTCAGCGTCTCTGGCCGTCACCTGAATTACCGAGGTGCCTGGGGGAAGGAGATTCATGACAACGATTTAGATCAACCCCACAATACTGCTCAAAAATCGCCGGCTGGATAATTGGTTAAGCTGATGCACCTTCTGATGAGGTGTCGGATCCTCTTCTAATCATGCTTGTGTAGGATGTGACTGATCATTTTTGTCCCTTTGTGGTATCCAAAGCAATCTTTACCCTGCTGCCACTTATATCCTCACACATGATTAATTTCCACAGGTAATCGATAAGTCCTAATGTATTTTTCTAAGTATAGCGCCTATTAACGTATCCACGGATCTGGAGAGTGAGAAGCTGAATATCTGAAAGATTGTGATCCATTTTCTATTCCAAAGAGGTTGGAGCCCTATTTCTGTGGAACAAAGGGAAACGGTTAGCCAAGTGCTACCTCCCAAATGGCGCCTTGCGGGGCCAAGTGTTGCCTCATTACATGCAAAGGAAAATTAATTGAGTAGAAATATTTAATGGCAAAGTGGTATAAATATAGAATTGTGCAATACAACGGTATAATGACCCCATGAAACATCTCTAATTTGATGCCATTTGGGATCTGTGTGGGGCGAGAGGAGAACTTCCTTCCTTTAAAATCGATGTCATCTGTATGAATGAGGGATGCTGAAGAGACAAAGAGGGAGCAGACAGAGAAATACTGTGGCTGTATGATTTGGTGTAAGTGACACTTCGAGAGGATTCTTGGGAAAGTTCAGCCAACCTTGATCGCTAATACCTTCAACTTGGGAATTAGAACTCAAAGAAGCTTTTCTGACGCGTCGGCTCTTAGAAAATATCACTGATCCACATCAGCCGTCTCATCGACGACTTGAAGCTTTTCAAACGCGGATTTTCTGACAAACAGGTCAGGAGGAGTAAGCGCAATTCCCTTTCTGTTTTTTTTTTTCCTCCTGCAGACTGTAATCAGTCAGTTGTCACAAGAAAAAGCGCATCTGAGGTGTCCGAGACCGAGAGTCCAGGTGAGCGATGTCTGAGCTGTTGGACTGGAATAACCTCAAAGTGTATGTCACATTTAAAGGAGCAGTGTCTCTACGCAGTCACTCGTGAACACATGCTCTGCTGAGCAGTGACATCACACCTCGGTTGTTGCCATGGGCACCCACGCTGCCCCTTAGATAAGTGCTGGCCACTCTCTCGGGGTTGCTGAACCAAGTGACAACTCTGGCACATGTCTAGCTAGCTAGAGCAGCATCCCCCCCCCCTCTCAGAAGCAGCAGAGCTGAGAGCTCGCTGCTGTTTTCATGCAAGTATTGATTAGAACCCCTTTTTTTTTACATTGTTTATCTATATTTATGAGGCCAGTGTGTACTTTTAGACAGGTGAAGCGGGATCCGAGGTGCACATATAATTAAACTTTAACTTGATGCTGAATGGCAAGAATATGTGATGACATAAAAGCAGCACAAGGTGCGGTCTAAGGGGAACTGTCACTGCAGGAAAAGAATCCGCAATGAGTCGCTGGGATGACACAGCTGACTATGTTGGTAATTAAGTTGTTTTTAATAATCTACCGTATTGTATTTAACTGTGACTGTAACAGAGACACATTTATTTTGGTCATGAAACAGCCCCCAGTCTCTTATTTCATTAGTCTCTTAGGCTCTTTGTTGCGTTGAGATCATTATGATGATTGATAAAACCCCATTGATCCTGTTACATCTCTATCCTATTTGAAACATAATCCTTTTTAATTCAGATCCTCACACACATGAAACATGAAACGGTCTGTAGCAGTGGAGCGGGAAACCTACCGATGTCGGACATTTCAGGCACCGAGGCCATGTACGGATCCTTCGTGAAGCGCGGCTCGTTGTCGTTGATGTCGTGGATCTTGATGATGAACTCGGACTCCCCCTCCAGCGCCTCGTTGGTGAAGCGGTTGACGGCCTTGGCGTGGAGGATGTAGTAGGCCTTCTCCTCCCTGTCCAGTCTCTTGGTGGCGTGGATGTCCCCCGATTTCTCATCGATCTTGAAGAGTGTCCCCGCTCCTTCCCCGTTGAGGACGTATTTTACGCTGCCGTCTCCTCGGTCTGCGTCCGAGTGAAGCTGCGACGAGAAAAGGGGGGAAAAAAGAGATTGTTTGGTTCCCTGCAGCCACAAAACAACAAGCTACAAATTGTGCTATTTTCATTTGCAGAAATGTACTTTTCCGCCCGCTGTTGCCGACTGCCGTATCACGCAACTAATTCAAATTCAACGGAGACAGCACGGCAAGGGGAAATCAAATTATTACAAGAGGAAACGATTACACTCGAGAGACTATTCGTCTTTGAAACGTCCAAAAGAAAAAGGTAAAAACATCCCACTGCTTGATCGACAAGTGACTTCTGAGAGGTGGAGTGCAACAACACCTCCTCGCAGTAAACATGGACAAAAAAAAAAAAGATGCCTGCAAAATCACACTTCAAAGCCAAGTCACAGCTTTCCACACGGCACACATATCAGTGATCTGACCAATCTGGGCTTTGGCAAACGCACACCGACGGCTTTGGTAAGTGTGTTTGGTGTCATTTAGCAGATTCATTTCATCTTTAGTAAACTGTCATTGCATTATGATGACACACGCTGGTTCCTTCACCTCGCCTCTGTGAAATCCCCCCATCCTGCCAAGAAGCAAAAGCGCCGGAGCGGCAGAGAGAGAGAGAGCCTTCGCTGCTTTTTGTCGCATGCTTGTTGTCACGCTTGCGACCGCGGGGCCACGCTGGCATTTTCGCAGCGCTGTAAAACAGAACGCCGGTAGGTCCGAGCGTGAGCGAGCGCACGTCAGGCGCCTGCCAATCCCCTGAACTCAACCAGAAGACCCCCAGAGTCCACTCATCTCTGGAGCTTCTCTTTATTATTTGCTCTCCCTCTCCAGTTCCTGTTTCTTTTTTTTTTCTTTTTTTTCCTGCATGAACAGCGGCTTAGCATGCTCTGACATTTTAATTCCACCACCAAATCCCCCCAAACATATTTATCTCTTAGAACTCATCAAAAGCTTGTCCAGTCCTCTTCCCTATCACCGCTCCTTCCTTCCTTCCTTCCTTCCTTCCTTCCTTCCTTCCTTCCCCCATTTTTCCCTTTAATACCTACAGATATGGTCATAACTTGGATAGGATGGGGGGTTGTTTGAAGACATGGGCAAACATGTCAGGGATAAAACACGCTTCATGTGAATCTTTGCCTTGATAAGCAGACGTAATTCTTAGATCAGTTATTGACGCCTCATTAACTGAAATGAGGCGGCCCGTTTGATTCGGCCAGCTTCTTCCTGTTGAGCTCGAGCTGTCGTGTCTGCAGAGGTCCTCGGCTCCTCGTCGGTGGACATGCCGAGGGGGTGGGGTGGGGGTTTAGTGCATTGCAGCGCAAAGTCTCCTCTTCTCATCGTATATTAAAAAGCTTTTCATCCCAGGTGCTCGTAAGCTTTACTAATTCATGCCGTTTTATCAGCCTGGCACACGTGAGTCCAGCAGCTTTGTGGATTAGCATCTTTAACACTGTTTACTTCGTCTGCTTGAAGGCTGCTAGGAAATGACTGTTTTCATTCCATCCTCCGTCTAACAGAGCCGAAGGAGGGTGTTTCCGTCCTGTTTGTTTTTTTGTTTTTTTTGAGGGGATCTTGAGTGTTTCACTTGAATTTTGGTCAAAACAACTCCAGTTTTCATCCGCGGCAGGAGCATTCTGTCGGATTTTATTTGTTTTCTCTTCTGCCTTACACCATGTTCCATCAAACAATCCTCTTCAGCATTATTATCCTCCCGTCGCTGTTACAGCCGCAATGTCCTTTTCTATGATTGTCTGTCACACTGACTATCTCTGTCTGCTCTACTATTCACTTAATAACCATCGAGTTTGCTCCTTTGGGCTGAGATTTGAGATAGACGGTGTGACATGCACTGTGTCTGCTGTCATTTCTATGGAAACTGAGAGATCTTGAGGGTTCTGAAGAGTTCCTCCTCAACCCCATGAAGAATATTACAAGGCGGCCCTGAGTATCGAGCTCCAGCGCCTGCTGCTGTGACCCCGTCCCTCTCGGCCGCCCACCCTGCCGCCCACCCTGCCGCCCACCCTGCCGGTGAGAAAAATTTACTGCTGCCCTTCTGCTCGAATTAAGAGGAGAAAAAAATAGAGGGGAAAAAAAAAAAAACCCTCTTGTGGAAATCAATGTGGCAGCCCAACGTGCATTCACAATGGCCCTTTGATCAATTTATATCGAAAATACAATTAAACTGTCACAGGGGGGAGAGAAGAAAGCCACATGTGCTTTCAGTATGGTCACCAAGAAGCCCTGTCACGTCAATACCTCGCCTTTTTTTCCTCTGCCCTCCTGTGGTACCAAATCGTAAAAATAAGGCAGAGAGCATGACGCTATATCCATTAAGACGAGACTTTTGGTCTTTTGAGAGAGAGGGGAACAATGGAACATGTTGCTTTTGCTATAATAGAGCACTTATTTCTTGGTGGAAAAAAGGAAAATAGCAATAATTAGGGTGTTTTTTTATTTCCTGTCCCAACGAGACAAGCATGAGAAGATTGAGACTTGAACATATTTCTTTAAACTCCCCTCCAATCGAGATTAAAAAAGTACTTTTGTACCAGGAAAACAACTTAATTCAAGAGAAAACTATAAACGTCATCTAAATCGCGGCTTTACATTCTGAGAAAATAAAACTTATTGCACATTTATTTCTACCAGTTTGCATTTTGTTCACAGAAGAAAATGTATATTTTTGTGCCGACATGCTTCCCACCCCAGTTTGAAGTGGGCTGAGGGGTGAAGAGGTACTCATCAGACATCTGTGCGTGAGAACTTATGCGGGAGCTGTCTTTGTTTGTGAAATTAATCAGCTACAAGTGCTGCAAATGTTAGTCCAAATTCGATCTGGCCACCATTTGTGCTGCACTCGACTTCGGCCAAAAAGATGGCACTGGAAACAGGCTGCTTAGGGCAATTAGCCAGTTAGCCTTTAAGGCCTTGTGTCCCGGCCTGTCGAGAACTGGCTCCCTTCTATGTGGCCAGATGGTAGCCTCAGACTGTGCACAAAAATAGACCGACAAATAACTGCTGATGTGTAAACTTGAGATATGCAGAGATGATAAGGCTTGAAGACCAAGCGTTAGTTGACGGGGATTTTTTTTCTCTTGTGGACATCGTCTGTGTCACATGCAGTTTGTAGCTTCTTGTAGTATTTGAAGTGTCTGCATTTGGAAGCAGTTTGAACTCACTCTGCTTCAGGGTTGCAGCTGCTACTGATGATGCCATGTTCATAACTACAAAATTAAATTATGCTTATGATGACTAACAAAGCAGAGCATTCCTGAAACAACAAAAAGTAGACTAATACTACATTTATATCTCTCATTTCCCATGATCTACTGGAAAGTGTGTGATGGTGTACGTATTTCTCTGCAGAGACAAGCCATTCATTATTCTGCAGACACTTTCCTTTTTTCACGTTTTTTTGGTTCAGAATATGTATGTTACACAGCAGTGCCCCATTTGTATTGACTACATAGCCTGTAAAGCATTTAATTGAATATAATTTTAGATTCTATAATTGGAGTTTAACTAACAAAATAATGTTATTTTTTAGATAGAGCCATCAATTCAAATTGTAATAGTTTCTTCTTATGACTTTTTTTCCCTAGTGTCCAGTACTATTCCATTTTTCTTTATTTCATTGTATTTCTATAATTTTATACTATGCTTGATTAGGGGTTAGGCCAGTGCTGGTTGATAGGGCTGTCCCGATACCACTTTTTCACTTCCGATACCGATACAGAGGGTTGAGTATCGGCCGATACCCGATACCGATAATTACATTCTGTTATGAGCAAAATATTGTGTCAAACCTCACCTCAAAACCTTAAGGTGTA
>JAVQJG010290783.1:0-19152 GCA_036024015.1 Craterocephalus amniculus | reverse complement strand
CTCCTTGCATGGAAGCTTTAAATAATTACTAACAACGGTGGCAGTGTAATGTTATCTGAATAGTTTTGTTTGCAAAGTAAGCCAGTGTGTCAGAAACTGCAGAGGGACCCAAACATGTCATTTCAGATTACTGTCCTTATCTTCTTCCCAAAGCATGACCTAATCAAAATGGATTTACATAAAAAAATTTCATTAGTTGAGAATTGATGGTCTTTTTCTACAAATCTTTTCTTTGCATCTGTTTATATGCTGAGTAATTTGGGTTGCCAGTCTAAAAAGATTTTTAAGAAGCAGAAGAACGAATACAAAGTGTCTGAGATGTGCTGCTGTCATTGAATTCAACATAAGATAAAATGTATCCATTCAACCAGTAGATCTTTTAATATTTGTGTTTTTTCAATGTTCTGTTAATAATCAAATGTTTTAATAAGATAATCCAATTTGTTAAAATTTGGATTTATTTCTAGTTTACAGACTAATTCTCTTTCAGTTCAGTGGTGGGTAACCTTGGTCACCCTTCAAGTTTTCCACGCATCCCTGCTGTCTTGGAGTGTGCTGCAGCAGGGATGCATGGACCAGGGTTACCTATCCAGTTTTGTATCTTAACACATTGTGTACTAGGGTATGGATCTGTGCCATATATGAAACAAACACTTGATCCTCCCCAGTCCCTTCTGCTGTCTTTGGCCATTGTTCCATTGTTCCATTGTTCCATTTTCTATTTTGTTGGCCTCAAATCAGAGGCCAAGAAAAGGGAATAAATGTTCAATCTCACTTGTTCAAGAGCATTTACACCACAGGGGCAACAGTCTCAGTTTGTGTCATCCTTAAAACACAGATTATCTGATGCAGTCAGCATCCCAGAGTTAGAAAGTGACGACATGCACATATAAAAGCATTCCTGATGCTGCCCTCCTTGCATGGAAGCTTTAAATAATTAGCAACATTGTTGGCAGCCTAATGTTATCTGAATGATTTGGTTCACAAAGTAAGCCAGTATTACAAAAACTGCAGAAGGACCCAAAGGTGTCATTTCAGATTACTGCCCTTACCTTCTTCCCAAAGTATGAGCTAATCAAAAGGGATTCATATAAAACTGAGAGGATTTACAGTGGCTGAAATCTTTTTTTGCAATTTGTTTATGTGCTTCGTATTTGTGTGGGTTTGCAATCTAGAAAGATTTTTAAGCAGAAGAAAGAAAATAAGCTTTTTTCATGGATTTTGGTGAATTCAGCGGTATTGTGATATGGAATGAATGACAATATTCAATCAATACGTTCACATGCACGATAGCCGCATTCGGACAGAGATATTCTCAAGTAGTTCTAAGAACTCTTAACCACGGATTTCGTTCTATAGGATATAAAGGAGAAAAGAAAATACCACTGAGTGGCAGTTATGGAAACCACTGTGGTCGGCAAACATTGAGGTTGGAAGACCAGAGTGAGAGGCAGGAGAGGAAGAATTAACGGAAGGTGATACTTTAGTTTAATGAATGAGGAAAGGATAGCACAGCGGCGCAGACAGAGGAGACAAAGTGAAAGTTTAACTTATTGTAGATGAGCAGATTGTATCCATGTCTTACGAGTAAATATATTAGACACTATTCCACTGTTTGCGTCAGTGAATATTTCATACTGTAGGCAGATTATAACTCAAGTTCTGTTAGCAACTGTCTGAACGCGCGAAAAAACGGTTCCATTCCTGAAAGGTTATAGGAACTTCAAATGTTTCCTACAGTGGGAAAGTGTCTCATGTTAACCCCCTTTGACCACCGTTAGGTGGCGCCATAGCGGACTTGAGACCTGTGGAGAAGACTGATTAGTCATGGTCCATTAAAAGTTCATTGATTTTACTTTAGCTTTAGCAATTTAAGAAAATTTAATGGGAGAGAAAGCGTTTCTATTGCATCATTTTCTGCAAATTGCAGATTATGTTTAGGCGTGAAAGACTGGTGAAGGATTTACATTGACTTTAATGACTGAGGTGTCCAACAGAAATATCATAATCATCATCTGAATCAGTTCCTTCTGAGTGAAGCAAACAATGTTTATATGGACTTTAAGAGAAAAAAAAATCAATGTTTATGCTTCTTGAAAGATTTTCAAAACTTTTGAGGCATTTCAAGGGTTCAAAGGCGATTGAAATCCTCAACCTAACCCGTTTAAATCAGCTGCAATCGCCTCTCTCCCCTTTTAACCACATAGGCACACATTGCTCCTTGAATCAGTCTCTGAGGACACATAACTGACCCTGAGTACAAGGCTGGAGAACTGACAATAACAGCTTTCCGCCTGCCACGGTGTCATAATTTTAAGATTGATGTGAGTCTTTCTCTACTTTCAAACAGGGATTTTGATGAAATGGCCCTATAAAGAATGAAAAAAACCTTCTCTAAACAGTTTGCGTGAGCACAATTGCCCCCTGTAGGTAAATGAATTTCCTCCTCTGCACAGAAAGGAGCACAGCATGGGTGCCGCAAAAGAAAGAAAGTGAAACTCCTCTGGCGTCTCAAAGCACAACTGACTTAAAAGCCCATAACATCAGACAAGAAGAAAAAATCTGCTCCAGTAGATGTGCCATTTAGCTGTATAAGAAGTTAAGCTGTATTGATCTTGTGAACAACGGCAAAATTCAGATGAAGATAAAAAAAATATGAAACCTCTCATTGATGTAAATCAATAGCTCTTAAGGGGTGTTTGGGGAGATTAAATGCTTACACCATGACAGTGGCATTTTATACACATGCCACACTGGTGCTTTTTGTTTTCCAACTATATTTCATCATGCACCTATAATCTGATTTATTAACAAATAAATCAGGTGAATTGGTTTTTGCATGCCTTGAACTGAGGAGCTGAAATCAAAATATTTGTATTCCTCTTAACTACTAATATATTTTAAAGAATCACCACTTCCCCCTCGTGCTAATGATGTCATTACTTAAGTAAATTAATGTGTAATTAGCAAATTCTTCTGTCAAAATACTTGTCTTCACATGACATATGGAGGGCATTAAATTTGACTCCTACATCTTAAAACAAAGGCCTTGTAGTTTCAGGGAAATCAATTTTTCTTCATTAATATGCAAAGTGTGAGCTGAAAGGCAAAGCCATCCATTCTGCGCGAGCTGGGTTTGAGTTTCCGGCACAATGATGCGTGGAGATACAGCGAAAAGTACAAAGTTCCCTCCACTCCATTTTTGCCTTTTGTGCCTTTTCATCCCAAACTTCACTTTTCTTCTTTGGCTGAGACAGCCTCTCTCACCGTATCGCCTCCTTCACCTCGGAGATATACGGGCGCCTCGCCTCCGTTCGTTTAGCGGTCTGATCTTCTTGTCATAAAGCATGTGTGAAGCTGGTTGAGAGGTGCGGGTGGCAGGGAGATGCCAATTTATGAAGGTGGGCAGTGTAGTTTTGCACTTTTACAGCTCTGTGATTTATATCCACTCCTAGCCAGAGCATTCAGTCACTTCTTCTTTTTTTCCTCCTTTTTTTGGGCGGGGGAGGCTGCTTTAAAGCTCATCGCTGCTTTGACCTTCACCTGTGATGACCACCTCCACTTTCCCACCTTTTTACTTATATGTAATTGTGTGTTTATCCTCAGGGGGAGTGTGCAGCTTGTATCATTTAGGCAAACAGCCCTGGTCTGGCCGCAGCTATTTAAAAGGTTCAGCGGAACACACAGGCTTTAAAGGCGAAGGTCAAGTTAATTTGAATTCAACAAAGGACAGATTAACTTTTGAAACCCTGAGAGGGGATGTCAAAAGGCTAAGAGTCTTTTTAATTTTATGTTTCACTGATCCGACGTGGGGACATGACCTGTTGAAGGAGGTTTGAGAATGTCCAGAATTTCTGCACTGAGGGAGCGTGAATGAAAATGAGTCGGGGAGGAAAGGGAATCAAATTAGTCGGTGAATCTTTGCTGAACAACAGACTAAGCAAGATTTAGTTTATAGGAACACTCAGTTCACATTTTCTTCTCATTTCTTGACACGTCATCAGCTAGTAATTTAAATGTTATCTCTGAGACATTATGCTGCTGCTAATCACGGTTAGTTTTCAACCAGGGGCGTAACTAGGCGTAGGGCTGTACGGGGGCACCATCTCCCCCATTACTCAGGTCATATGTTTTAATCATGAAGAGCTACTTGCTTTTTTAAGCCCAGTATTACAGTTCCTTCCAATGAAGCTGAAACAGTAGTACTAAACAGTAAATGATATGGAAAAAACAAAAATAAAGAAAAGAGGCCTCAAAGAAAAAATATATATTATTGTCCATTCTGTGTGCTGCCAAACTAAAGAAAATCATACAAATGGAGAATAATAACTGAATCAGATGTATAAAAATAATATGGATTTAAGTAAAGAAAACAAAAACATTCTAGCTGAGAATCAAGTTTTGCCATTTTAACCTCACTCTCACACAAATTTGGGGGTTCACTTATAAAAAGAATCAAAAAGTGAAAATATAATATAAAAGTTTAATGTAATAACATAAAATGGATATTTTCATTTGCTAAATAAAGATCATCAGCTGTTGGAAATGTGTTCGAACAAATGTGTTGTTAAAACCCACTGAGTGTTGTGTTATCCCTCCTTAATTCTAGCAACATGCAGGCTGAGCTTTCTGATGGATGGTACTGTCAGAAAACATTGTTTTTAGGAATTATTGCAATTATCAGCCACATGATCACACACTTAATAAGTCAGGCAGTTCAATTGGCTGGTGCCACTCCTTAAAAAACAGTTTAATCATTCTGAACTTTCCACTGGTGGCTATGCTAGCAAACAAAATTTGAACTAAAAATTCGAAATACCATGCCATGCAGAGTGGATAAAAGCGGGACCACAGACATGTAAATATAGCCTTACTTATGTTTTGTTTCATGTTAACTTTGTTTGGTTAAGTTTAGGCGCTAACATTACTTCCTAATGCTTATAAATAGTAGTGTTTTAGCTAAAAATATGCTGCACTGCATAATGATTAAATTTACTTTTTATATGATGCCATGAAAATGATGGAGAAGTCTTGGGAAATGAGATACAAAACTTTCATTGTGGAGACCACTGTTATCTTTAATTTAGTTTCTTAGATATTTAAACTCTGCTGAATCCCTTTGGAGAAGATTTGTTTGCCAAGCTTGTTCGTACTCCTTAAACATTTAGGTTCACACATCAAAATGACTTAAGGGCCGGTGTTTAGCTTAAAATACAAGCTTTCATAACTGTAGTACATCATAGAACTTGGACTGACACTGGGTTCTTTTGGTTCAGAAATGCTAAGATGAATACAATCTGTGATTTTTAGACACATGAAATGCAAACATATTAGCCTCAAGACTTGAAGACTTATGGCAAGTTGTCCAATAGGCAACCAAACTCTGACCTCAACAGCTATACAAACTTCTTAATGGTTTAAAATTGCATTCAGAAGACTTGAAATGTGCAGACATGATGGATGAAAAACTCCATTATCTAATGAGCTTCTATTAAAAATTAAATGGCATTTTTATATGAACTAATTATGAGTGGAGGAAATATTTTAGGACTTTTCGAGAGTCTTCCTTTTTGTGCTTTTTGGGGGCAAGGGCTTAGAAGACATGCAAATAATTCGCTGGTGCGCACACAAAGGTTACACCTGTAGCTGACTTTGTTGTGCACCACACCTGAGAACATTTGGGCTCGCTACAGTTTCTGCTGTTTCCTAGTGCTGCAGCCGGTGTGTTTCCATCTCCAGTTAAAAGACTTTTGGATCGCACTTGGCAACAACAGCGAGTGAGACAGAGGTCACCGAAGGGGAAATCAATCCTCTTCCTCCAAAACACAGAAAGTGGCTTACCGTTTCAACCTCAGCGGGATACACAAATCCATTCCTACACTTCGTGTTGTGCTCTCTCCTTTTGCGTTCGTCTTCTCTTTATTTCTCTTTTGCCAGCACTTTTCTGTTTCTTCCCCTCCCATCTTCAGTTCTTCTCCTGTCCCTCTCCAGCTGAACTGCCTGCCCTTCCTCGCAGCATCTAAGAAAAGTCTGCACCTGGGAGCGTTTGAAAGCACCTCACTCCTGTAGAGTTCAAAAGACAAGTATGCAGCATCTCCTACGCCTGTTTCCAGCGCTTCCACTGGTATCTTGGGGGAAGGGGGTTCAGGTACGGGGGCTGTGTGGGTGTCCAACATATGGGAAAAAAGCTACTGTACTCTGTCGTCAGTCCTTTGTCTAACATATAAATAACAACAAATAAAAAACAACGAAGCTTCTTTGCTCTTGGTGTTGAATCTATAAACACCGGAGCAGCAAGGCATAACATTCCCTGATAAAAATAATCTAACAAAAGAAATAATGGGCAGCCATGGGTTATTACGTTTTGCAAGGGAAAACAACACGTCTGAAAAGCACAGCTGCTCTCAAGAAGTGGTGATGCAGAGCGGCAACGTTATTGAATTCATTTGAATTTCCCTGCCACAAAATATAAAAGCAATTACACTGTTTACAGTTAGCCTATTTACACTGACAGTCCACTCTTTTGCAAACTTTTAAATATGGTAAAAGAATCCATATAAATGAATCCAAGACCTTCATTTGATGTTGCCACCTGGCAGTTTATGGAGAGACAACTTTATAAGCAGTCTGAGGCTGATAGATGACAGGACAACACAGTTACGCGCTTTTTTCATTATCATTTTAAACGCTTACTATTTATATAAATAAGTTTCCCCTTACAATTTGGTATTTTGGATATTTATGTACTGTACATCTGTAAAATTTCTAACATATTTTACCAACAGTGCAAGAACAACCTAGCCTGGCTCTCACGACTATATTGCTGCGAGCATATAGTCTGGCCAAGACTAATAGCCAAACTGTTTCTCAGAAGGTACGGTTTACCCGTCTCCTTCAAATGTTGCTGTTTGTGATTGGTCGAAGCTTATATCAATCAAAGCTTAAACCAATCACAGCACTCTTTTCTCTGACTTGTGTGTAGCCAGCGGGGCTTACAGACCGAAATCGGTCGGGAGCAAGGCGAAAACGTCTTTCCCTCCAACAAATGTCTCCAGGGCTACTTGTTGAACTTTCCGTTTAATGTGCTGAAAACAAAATCTCCCGCTGTGTCAAACGCTGCCGCTGCTCCATGTAAGCAATGTTGACGGTGTTGCTTCCTGTCACGTCACTGTGTTGAGCCCGGCTCTTTGGATAAGCTCAAATTAATTGGCTCCCACTTTTTTGGGATTTTGGAAATGGGTTTGATAGGCTTCTTGGCCAGACTATATGGAGCTTGCGAAATAGTAGTCGCGATAGCCAGGCTAAGAACAACCATTTAAATGGGATCTCTTGTAACCATTAAGATTTTCCCAATAGTAGTTATTTTCTAATGCCCTATTGAGTAAAACTTACAATTATAACCTATTTTCTACCTCATTTTCAAAAACTCTCTTGATTTCTATAAAAAGATTTCATCCATCTTACACTCTCTGATTAAGGTTCCAAAAGTTATTACTAGAAAATGATTTAAACATTTCCCCTCTTCTTTTCTTTCTTTTTGGCTGCTGAAAATATTTTTGTATTCAGTGAATAAAATAACAAAATCCCAAATACTCCATTAAAGTTTTTAAGTCCAATACTGCTACAAGAACATCCACTTTTTAAAAGTCTGTTTTCCCATTTTTAAATAATTTATGTCGGATTGGGGTGAATTAACAGAAACAACTACAGGCTTTGCAACTACAGCTTAAATACAGTGAAGAAATATTAAATAATACAGCAATTATATTAAATTATGGCTAATTACATGCAAAAATTTACATAAGCTAAACTACCTTTTTCTTTGTATTTCTCCACTTATCTAGAATTGAAATTTTAATTGTTTTAACTCTTATTATCTTTATTATTATTGTCCCCCTCACTCTGTAACATGTACAGTATCATGTGACAATCCTTTGCCATTCAGTTAACATCACACTGTTACTGCACATATTTGCAAAGAAGAGCCCGCCATGGAGTCGGCTCATTCCATAATTCAACATACAAGTCAGAGTTTTTTGCTCAGAATGTAAGCAAAGTCTACTTTTTTAGGCACCAAAATATAAACTGCACGCCCTGATAGTATTATGTGCCTCCACTTGCAAAACAAACTTTGATGGGTTCTAAAATGTAGACTACAACAACAATTTGGTTAAAATGAACTGAAAACTAAGATTTGAAGAAAAAAAAATTTTCCTGCTGAGGAGAGTGCACATTGTAAGAGCTAAAAAATCCCATTAAAGGTTGCTTGACAGCATTTGATTCAACATTAAGTGGTACAGAAGTAGAAGTGCCGTTTTCTTTGGGAGTTAGTGAATACAGTAATGACTACTGTTACAGTGGAGCTAAACATCGAGAACTCAAGAGCTTTTTGTTTGCATAAATTACTACAGTATGGCGCAGAAAGAAATCCTTCCCACTCAAACACACAGACAAGATGATCCAGGCTGGGCATGAAGTCACAGACTGGTGTTCAGCTGGATGCGCTGGGAGCACGCTGCCACTAAAACTGAAAACATATCTGACACAAATACATGCGGTTTCACTGTATGACCTTTGGAGTGAAAAAGAGAGAGTGAGAGTTTTCATGTTTTCCTGCTGCTGTCAAATGAATATTTGATTTTGACAAGATTTTCTGTTGAGTTTGTTGCTGGGGTGCTTTGTTCTGCACTCTCTTGTATTTTATGTTGAGGACATTCAATTTTCTCCAGATCTTTTTTTTCTGGGCTCTACAGCTCAGCTCTGCCTCTGTTCTTTCTAAAAGACTGCTGTTGCTGGAGAAGTAAAATGCAGCCCTCCCTGTAAACCAGCCAAGAAAGACCTGCCAGACAATTGAAAAGGAAATTTAGGATGCGTGGACTGACATTCAGACTGACACAGGTGGTGAAGCACTTCACTTTACTTGTGATTTACAAGTACTGAGACAGCAGCTAATCACAATCACAAAAGGCCTTTTCAGGTCAGGAGTGATGCGCCTTTGTTAGGCAACGCTGTCGAGTGAAGGTACAGAGGAGACTGGTATGCCGTTGAAGTAGCAAGGGAAATAGCCAGGGGTGGAGCTAGAGGGGTGGCCAGGGTGGCACTGGCATCACAACCCAAGTTTGGGGTAATCTTTAAAATGGTTTTCTTATTTTCTTCAGAAATTTTGACTTTGATTGCACATTCCTAGAAGAGACTTTGGCTGTGCACTAGCGCACTTTAGAGCATAAGCGCACAGTGTGTTTACACACAGATTTCAGCAAAAACCTTCAGCGCTGAAATGAGAATGAGAATGATGCACACCAAATGCACTAAACAGATGAAGAGCTCTTTTCCAAAATGCTATAAATTCATTTGAACAGTTTTTGGGAAAATGCCATTCTGAGAGGAAGTAGAAGGAAGGGGCGGGGCCTATACCGACGTAGCAAAGTTTAGCCGGTTTTTGCAGACGTAAATAGGTTGTAGATTGTAACACATGATTAGTCATATTCAGTAGTTTGCAGATGTTTATTTGGAAGATATATGCGATGAGCTGGAGAATTGTAGTAAAATGTCGTCTCGTCATTACTGGTATGTGCAAAATGTCAGTGCTCCATTTGGGTCAGTACTTTTCCAAGAAAGCGTGCACTACAGAAGCAAGTTTGCAGTGCACACTATGTTTCGGTGGACTTATCTGTCCCTGTGCAAGTTCAACTACTAAAGTAACATAGAGCCTGATGTTAGTACAAAGCTACAAAGCTATGCTAATCTAGTTATATGGTAGCACAAGATTAAGAAAATGGGGGAAATTTAGATTTCAGAAGATGGATTCACGGACTCCACATCAACTCAGTAAATCAAGACTTTTTACAGTGGAACTGAAAATAAACTATAAAGCTCAACTCAGTATTCATGTTACATAGCAGACTAAGCTAGCTACATGAATCAGTTTAATCTAAACAGGAGATTAGCTAGACTGTTAGTTGATTTTACATGTATACATTAACTTTTTTGTGAGGAGGAAAGCCACAAATGAAGCCCGAAAAAGTCTTTTGAAAGCTTCTATCCAAATTATCAACTAGCTTTTCAATAACCATATGGTTCATTTCTCCTGTTTTCTTAATTTGACCACAGTTACCACAGCGATGTGAGTGTGTGTGTTACAGACAGGGCACAATTCCCTTTCTTACAATATGCCCGCATATATTATATATATATATAATGATCTTTTTCTTACTCTCTTCCCCACTGAGACACAATTCTCAGTATATATCATGACATAATTAAACTGCTGACATGTTAAAAATTGCCCTGTTGATGCTGAGCATCCCCTCGACAAACCAGTTGTGCATGTTTTCCACGGCCATTTCAATCCCCCCTCCAAGTCACTTTTCTTTCCAATATCGATCCCACTCATGGATGGGTTGAAAGCAGTTCATGGTCTCTGCGTTCCCTCAGCCACATGTCATAAATTCTGTTAGTGTCATCCATGTGCGGCATGGACTGGGTGCCTCTGGAGTTAACTGCACGCAGGCCAAACATTTGTAACCATATGGGCTGAAGATAAATCCCCTTTCTGAAAAACAGTCTAGCTGACTAATGAAACAAGGAGTGCAGATACAACACTGGTGCCTTTTTATATAATCTGATTCAACACATGCATGGGAAGCTTAGCCACACATGACCTAAAGGCAATAAAGAGTCTCATGCACACGTCAGAGAACCAGCCAAGAAGCAATATGATAAAAGACAACTGTTCCTGCCTCCGTCCCCTTCTGGCAACATAACATCCACCACTGTAAACTACCCAGGAACATTAATAAGGTTGAAAATGGTCCATGTGGGGGGGGGTATCCCCTAGGGCAGGGTTGGCCACCTCTGACCTAGGGGTTCTAGTTTGGATAAGACAAACCCGTTCAGCAATTTTCTAGTTGTAATTTATTTATTTGTCGTCAGGAATTTAGTGAATTTACAGTTTTTGTGTCAGTAAGTTGGACATGTTAAAAGCATCAGATCTATCAGTGAGAGACACGACAAAGTGGCTGCTCAGTATAGCGAATGAACTCAATACTGTCTTATGTAACATTAACTTTGATGTATTAAGCATTTGTGCTTAATTAGAGCATCCACGACCAAACCCATATAGATCCTGATGTGTTAGATGTTTGCTTTTAAACATATTAAATCACAGAAACATTTATTTTACAGAATGATGCAGTCTCTCCGCTCCGTTCACTGCAAAAAGATGTCCTCTTGCAAAGGTTGGACTGGAAGCTGAAGTCAGCAGTCGGGGGTCCGTTCTGCGGTGTGTTCAGGGGCAACGTTATGCCCCAGATGCTGGTGGCAAGCTGGGACACAGCGAGGGGGTTTTGCCATGCGGCTGCTGGTTCATTATGTCAATTTCGTGTGAAGGCCCGCCTCTGCAGAGTCTCAAAACATTTGCCCTTGATGCCTCACAGTTTGGGTAAGACGTTAAAAATATGAAGAATAATAAAGGACAATGAACTGACTTTGAATTTACATGCATGGTTTGAATCTACTACATTCTTTCTTAAGACTTTTCTATTGAACAAGTAGATATATATTTGACTAAATGACTAAAAGACTCAAAGGCAGCCCTCAAAATAAATTATTTTTTGATTTTACTAAAATATGTCATTTTTCTCATCTTTTAACTGATGAAGTGAATTTTAAAAAGCATGAAACTAATTTAAAAGCCAAAGAGATAAAACGGTGTGAACAGAGGTGAATAAAAGGAATTGTATTTCTCTGCAACTTGGTTTTACATCGCCCTCCTGATTAACTCTGAATTCTTACGCTCTATTATCTTAATTTTATCGAAGAGGTCTCGGAGAGTACAAATGAGAGTTGGAGAGAAAGTTAAAGGAACAAGGAGTGAATCGAGAAACCTGAAAGAGAAAAACTCAAATGTGCCAAAAAAGCACAATGCATCTTTCTGTGTGGTCTCATAATTCATGCTAATCTTGAAAATTAAACGGTTCATTGAGAATAAAGAGCAAAACAGAGGAAAGGAGGGAGATAAAGGTGAAGATAGAAGGATGAGGGAAAAACATATTTTCTTGCTTACTGGGTCTTAGACTCCTCAGTCTCTTTATGTTTTAATGTTACTTGCTTCCTCTCATGCGTACAACTCAGACAAGAAGTCATCCAACTCCTCAGAGCGTTCAGCCTGACACAAAAGAAGAGGATAAAAAAAATCTAGTTTTGATGGCCGCTTCAAAGACCATAACTGCCGCCTTTGAAAAGTTACCAGAAGGTGGAAGTTCTTTCGAGTGTCAAAGAGCAGAGTGGAGAGGTTGTAAAAGGGAAAGGCAGGGATCCACCTCGTCTTCCTTTTCCTCTTGTTTTTTTAAAATAAAAAAGTAGAAAAACAACTTACTGGTTCCTTCCCTTCGTTTCCAGGCTCTGATGGAATACTAAGTAAACAAGATCAAGGGAGGGCTGTGATACTCGGGGACTTACAGAGATGGCTGTGTGTGAGGAAGCCCATGGAAAGATGAAGTGGTTTTTAGAAAGAGGAAAAACCCGTTCTGTGTGTCAGAAGGCAGAAAAAGCTCACATACGGGATGCAGCACATCTTTTTCATAGGGTGATTTTCTGTTTTATTGCAACAAGCATGATGAGGGGATGGGGGTTTGGATGAGTCTTCATGCTCATTGTGGTGGGACTCCTATGAGTCATTAGCAATCAGGGTTGGAGTCAGTATTTTTTGTGGTTTGGCCACAACCTCTTAGTTCCACATGAGGGGAAATGTAATTCTCCAGCAAATAATTTGTTTCCAATATTATAGCCACATTTTGGGAAAAGCCCTTTTCTCTGTTTTAAACACTACAGATTGTTATCACATAGACCGCAATGACAGAATGCCTGTTTAAGGAAAATTCTAAGCAGCTGATTGTACAAAGCATCAACCCATTGCCTTCGCCAACAAAGAGACAGATAAGAGAAGATAAGATCAAACTTTACTGATCCCACAGCGGGGATTTTTGTGCATTACTCCGGCTCAAGTACAAAAAGACAGAAGTGTAAGAAAAGTGAGGAAATACAAGTATGAAATATAAATTACAATGACATAAGAAACACTGCATACCACAATAGCAGGTAGCATGTACAAGAATACACATATGCATTATGAAGGTTTGTGGATATGCAAACTGTATATATATCGTATATATGCACAGATATTTTGGTAAGTTAAATCCGATATCTCACAGCTGGCTTTTCACAGGTGAATGAGAGAAATGTGCTATATCATGGAATCTATTGACAATGGTTGTGCAGCAGAAAAAGTACATAGAGGCCAATGCAAAAAGTTCTTCTGATGCATATCTAGCAACTTTTGCAAAGCAAAACAAACATGAATTGATAATATGGGACCATGGTATAAGTGGATTAAACAAATCGGACCCATGCATTACAAGGTTTTAAAGCTCGACGCAGAGTCTCCAAAGAACTCAAGTTTTCCAAGCAGAGGGAGTCGACTTTGGCTCTTCTTACAGGACGTCTGTATGTCTGTATTTGTTGTTGGGTCCAGTTTATTGTTAAAGTCACCCACATACTGGTAAGAGGCCACTATCTCTCTCTCACTGCTCTGGATGTTCACTGGTGTGATAAGGGATGACTTCTTCTGGAAGTTTACGACCATTTCCTTTGTCTTACTAGCAGTGATTTGCGGAGCATTGCTCTCACACCAGCTGACAAAGTCACTGATGATCCCCGCCGTATTCCTGGTCGTTCCTGTCTTATACACACCCACCAATGGCTGCTTCATCTAAGAACTTTTGCAGGTGTTGGTGGTCTGAGTTGTGCCTGAAGTCTGAGGTTTACAGACCGAACAAAAAGGGTGAGAGAAGCTAATCGGATCAATGAAACACTAAAAGGACAGAAAATAAGTCAAAAGGAGATGCAGCGGTCACAGATAAAACGTGATGATTGGACAGAACTATAAGTCCCGGATGCAAAGAGATTGCACACAGCGTGCAAGACGGATGCTCTTATGACAGGGATTCAACTTCAAAAGAATCTAGCTTCCTAGGAAGGTAAGCACAAATCTAAATCGATGAGGAAACAGTTTTTCAAATTTGGTGTGGAAGAACTTGAGGGCTTAGGGGTGTACTAAAAGTGAGATTAATGGCTTAGGGAGACACAGAGTTTGCAACTCACTGAAGTGCAGTTTATGATCAAAGATTAAGATTAAATTGTCAGTAAAAGTGTGACTGTTCCACAGATTCTTTTCTTGATGATAAAAAGTGGACTAGGCACTTCATCTCTGCTGATACCTGAAATGATATCCATATTAAATGTTTGATGATGTTGAGTGAAAGTCAGATCATTCAAATATGCACAAAATCAAAAATTAAACCTTAAAATTAGAAGCCGATGAATTCATTCAGATTTTGCTCAAATATCATGGTCCGCCAAATTTATTTTAAGACTTTTAAACATTCAAATCCACCTGATAATTGATAGTCTGATCTTTTAATAACTTTCAGTTGAATGGATAATTTATTGACAAATCAGAGCATTAATCCAGTTTACTTACATTTCCATTTAAGTAATGGAAATATCATTTAATCCAACAGAGATTAGAAACTTAATTGATTTACGTAGAGAAAATATTTGTAAAAATCCTTTTATCTTGTCTTAACTGCAGTCATTTTTTTGTTGCTATTGTTGATTATTTTAGTCTCTACATATCTCCATTCATACAGTTACATCATCTTAGTGATGAAGTGTCTGATGATGTAAGTATTTTGAGATCAACCTTTTTCCCGGGGTCTCAAAGTGTCTCAAATGCATTGTATGCAGGAGAAAAGTTCTTGAAATTTTGACTATTGGAATCAGTGCGATTATTACAGATTATTGGTGCGACTGTACAAGTTATCCCTACAGTTGAAACATTAGCAGCAGTTCAACAGGTAGTAAATCTACTTACATTTCCTCAAACACTTTAGCAAGTGTCGCACAATGAGACTATGATATTTCTTGTTGTCGATGTCGATTCAGGGACGTTGACAGTCCCTGAATAGAATCCATGGTGTCTGTCACACTTCACAATTTCCTGTCTAATGTAGACTCCAAAGAGTCGCCCGAAGCGGCTCCTGCTCCCACTGCCATGTCCAGAGGAGCTCGCACTGTGCTCTTTCATTCCAAAATGAAGTTAGCCGAGACCTGTACTTAGCTTAGCATGCTAGCTTAACGTAACACAGAAATCTTCAAATTCACCAGGTCCGTATTTAAAGCGGATCAATGCAAGTCTGGATATGTTTAACATGCAGTGCCCACCCCAAAGCTGTAGGGGGAGCTCCAGAGCGAGAAAATAGGCGACAGACGAAGTTGAATATTGTAAACAGAGGCAACTTACAGTTGTCTTGAACAGGCTACGGCTAGTTAGCATGGCTTCAAAGGCATGTAGTAAAAGTAATTATCAAAGCAGTATAAAAGCAAAAACCGGATCGCAGAGTAAACATGCATATTTGTCCAAACGGATTTACGACCGGCCTTATAGCGCTAGTCTTGTGTATCGCGAGACTTCCAAACCAAAACAAGCGCGAGCGTCCATGGGCTAAACTGCAAGCGGTGTTTCTGGTAGGGGGAGACCCGATTGAGGAGGAAATGTCCGCTTTTTCATCAGAACACGTCAGTCAAGCAAAATAATTACTTCCAAGCTGCTTTATGACTATGATAACGTTACATAGACACTTGCATAGAGCCTCTTTAAGGCTTCAAGTGAATCACCAATTGCCTTTTTTCACATGAACGCGCAATGAATCTAAAAAGAGAATCCTGAATTAACAGTGAAAGATCAGAACCAACATATCAGCCCCTTTTTCTCTCCACGTGGAGGTTTAAACATTGTAAAGCCAGCTAACAGAAAGAAACCCTGGCAGTCCTGCCTTTCTTGTACATAACTCTGATCTCAGTTATGTCCGACACCTTGGGATTAATCCCAGTTACTTCAAGCAAGGCTTCAGTGCCAAAACGTGGCTTTTCCAGAAGCACATTGATGCTTTCAGATTCATTTTTTTAAATCTTAAATGATGAACATCTGATGCTGAAGAAAAGCTCACTTGAGCTAATTGGAGAAACGTGCCAAATCCCCGGCAAAGCCAGCTTGCTGTCCATGTGCTATCTTTCTTTCTCAAACAGAAAACCTAAATAGAATAATTTTTAATGACTAAATCTTGCTTCTATATGAGCTTTAACCAGTTAACACGTTAACTCACATGTTTCTAAACATTATCTGGGTAATGGAAGTTCCAAAGAAATGTGTGCACTCATGCGTAAATGGCAGAATATGATCCTCAAGGCCCGTAAGTCATGCCCAAAAAATAAAATTTTGCTGGGGACCCTGACAGTATACAGTGTTTTTCTCTGTAAAGAGGTGCACTGGGCAGACGCTCCAGCCCCATGTCCATAGCTCATGCATGGCATGGCTGGTCTGCCATGAACCGGAGGCTTCATTTGGCAAAAACCACACTGTAAGGGTTGACTGGACCCACCTGTCCACACAGTCTGGGGGACTTGTGGATGTATCAGTCCATGACTGCATAGAGCCTCCCCTCATCAGCTACATGGATGTTTCATTTTTCTACCTTTGCCTTCCAAGTGTCTGTTCTCTGTTGTGCCATCCCTGCCTCCCTATCTGCCAGCTTCACTTGCCAGTTATGTTTCCAGGATGGGATATACCCAGGAGTGATTGGCGTGAATTTACATGTATCATACAGTTCTTGTACTCTGTCCAACAGGAAAAAATAAAAAACCCTAAAAGTATGTTTTCTCCCTAAACTGGTAAAATAACTTCACATCATGAGTAAAAGTATTTTCTGAATTTGGAAATGTCAAGCTTCTGCAAATGCCTAACCAACGCACACAGAATAACAATAATCTTCAATAATCTTTGTTTTTCTGCACTCTGAGATAACGTCTACTGTACAAATAAACCCATTCTATGTATATTAAGACCTCTGCAAGTTTGACCATATAAATAACTCTCTGTCTTCTGTTCTTGGGCTCCAGGACAATGGGCACATTTTGCACAATGTGCATAGGGGTCCTTACAATCAGCCTTGAAATCAAGGTGCAAGCATTTGCTTTTACAGTCAACAGAGGCAGAGTATTTTAAAGGCAGAGTTTGAAAGTGTAAGTAGAAGCAGAAAAGACGGGGGAAGATAGTGGAAATAAAAAACGAAGAAATTATAGGAAAGAAAGCCGTGAAGAAAAGGACGTGAGAGAGAATGACCAAAGATGTGGAGAAGGAGTGTTCTGCAGAGCATGTAAAGACCACCCTTCCCTTTTACTACAGTGTAGTCACTGACCTTGAGAGGACAAACGGGAGGTGGGCATGACAGTGTATCTTAGAGAATGCCATAAACCCTACCCACACACACGCACAGACACATATACACACATACTAAACAGACTTTCACCCAGCATAAGCAGCACTTTTGGATAATAGTGTGTCTTGTAATAACAAATGGCAACTTTGTATTTCTTACTAAAGTTAAACCTATGGGATGGAAAGCTAAATGATCTGGATCAAATAATAAGTGTATATACATAAATAATGCATCAGTAGCTAAGGTGTGAAGATTGGGTTCATCATAAATGTCAAACAGATAGAGGAAAATAGATTTGTTTTACATAATAAATTAATAAACTTGTTTTATATATTATTGCGGCAGAGTGGATTTTCTTATTTCTTTATAGTTTCCTTCCAAGCAGCCTATTTTAATCTTTTAAAGTGGTCTCAAGAAATAGTTTATCAGGTTTTATGCAAGTTTTTAAAAGGCTTTCTTTTATCATTGCGTTTTCACTCATTTTCCACAGGAAAATGCTACAGATTATCACAGCCTGTCACGTGTTTTAATGACCTGGAGATGTACAAGAGTGTTTTTAAGTGGATACTCTATAATATATTGCTGTCATTTATGTTCTTACACGGCAGAACAAAGACGATTTGTGAAGACCAATGGTGTGGCCGCCCGTTATGAGTGCTTTTCAATTATTCTTAGCATGTAGCAAGCTTGGGAATTTTAAACCTTTCTGGATTTGTTGGGTAAAAGCAAAGACTGGTATTTATCCCAGTCATCCTTACATAAAACCATCATTTAGCATCTTGAGTCTGTGTTTGGAAAAGGTTTAGCATTTGAATTAAGATTGGAAATAGATATTAGCTTGAATATTAGAGTTGTGACACTGACAACTAAATGGGTTTCTGGAATAATGACAAAAAGAAATCACTGTTAAATGAACTAAACTCAAAGTAAAATGATTTGTTAGGATATTCAAGTCCAACTAGAGATCAATCATGACACCATGATTCCAGTCTAAGAAATATTTTTTGACACTGATCTTAAATTTCTTCTATAAATATCTTTTAAAGGACTACAAACTCATCTATCCATCACTTCTATTTATTTTACACAATTTTAGCAATGTAAAGGAACTAATGACCTAAATGCCAGATCTGACCCTCACACTGAGTCTGAAATGGTTGCTCATCATCACCTTCCAGTCATTCCCAGCCAGACCTTCATTTTTCCCCTTCAAATCAATCCGTTTCATCCTTCTTGTCAGATTTTATGATATTTTACCCTCCAACCCTTCCTCACCAAAACACTTGAGCTTAATAAAGCAATTTACATATATAAGCCTTGATTTGAACAAAGTTAAACAGCACGCTTCTGCTATTGTTAAAACTACGGCTTTAAAAGCATCACTGATGAAGAAAAGAAACGCCAAAGGAAAGCATAATTAAGTGTAAGTTCCCTGAATAAGTAGCTCTAGCAAGGTTACTAAATTTAGAAACACACTCACACACCTCACAAAAAAGCTGCAAAGCAGTTTGAATGTATGGAGAGAAACTAAGGGACACAGATGTATTATTTGGCAAAGAGGGGATCGCAGACAGCCAGATGAAGAAGAGTCACTGCAGTCCATCTCTCTGGATACTTCATCCAGTTTTGACACATTGTTTACACAAAAACTCTTCATAACTCCATAACGGGAACGACAGAAGGAAGTTATAAAAGAGTGTTTTTACAAAATTGTAAATTAAGCCCTAGGCCAAAATTCCTCAAAATTACATGTTTCACTTTAAATGAGTATATCTCTGCAACCACAAGGTTCATTTAAATAAGCTTGGTATCAATA
>JAVQJG010290779.1:0-19557 GCA_036024015.1 Craterocephalus amniculus | reverse complement strand
CCCCCCCCCCCCCCCCCCCCCCCCCCCCCCCCCCCCCCCCCCCCCCCCCCCCCCCCCCCCCCGGACGCGGGGGGCTCACATGGGTGGCAGTGTGTGGGTCCGTGTTTGTTATATTGGGGGTCGGAGGGTTGGTCAAGCTGGTATGATTTTAAGTTGTAAAACGCTATGAGTCGCAGTCTTGTTGGAAATGAGCATCAAGATTTGATTGAAGAAATAATCAACCTAACACACATTTTACTTACTTTTAGGGCTGTTAATGAAAATGAAATGATGTTAATGAAACCATCCACTGTGAGGTTGAGGAAAAGGACGATTTTCCAGATGGAGGAATAAAAGGTTCTTCTTCTACAAACATGTCCAACATATTTCTGTTGTCTGCAAGCAAGCAGCTGATTTTTTCTGTAAGTTCATCTCCTCCAGGTATTATACAGGTCTTTTAATATGTATATCTCATTGAAAATCTGTCTTTTTAGAGATTCTTTTTGTTGGACATATTTGTATTTAACATCAGCTTCAGATTTCTTCATAGCATTTCTAGCTCACTGCTGAGGACTGTCAGTTCTATAAAACACTGTCATGAACAACTCTTATCAGAGGAGGCAGGAATCCATATCTCAGACATTGCTTTCTCTTCCACAGTGCTTAACATTAAAGAACATCACAGGATTATTTTTTTTTCCTTTTTTAAAGAGCAAAGTAGGTTTGATGAGGGGGACCAGGTAAGGAGCAGCTACATTATGATAGACAAGCATCGTACAAAGAACAAAGCAGCAGCACCAACTCCCGTTGTAACAAGGGGGAGAGCCTCTTTTTACCTTAGGCATCGGCCCAGACTTGTGAGAGCACATGACTGCAGTATGTATGGACAGAGTGGAGTGACAGACTTTTTTGTTTTGTTCCTCAGTTTCCATCTCTGTCTTCATGATCCATTGTGTCTTAGGTTACTCGATCAGTGTCACAATTGGAGTCAACCTGGTGGAATCAAATGTGGAGTCAAGACAGCAACATGTTCATGGTCAGGTCAAAGGCACATCACTCAACCTGAATAGCTTGAAAAAGCTGCCTTCATTATAAGACTCTTTTCAAATTAAGGCAGCATCATAAGGTCTTATGGTGTAGTAAGCACATCTGACTTGCAACCAAAACTGGACGTAGGACATATCGGTTTGAAGTAACTGACTGACTGAAAGCAGGGATGGGTATCGTTTTGTTGGTATTTATATTGATGCTGCTTTATGGATTCTTCTATAATCTTGATAAAACCAGGATATGATAAGATGTTTGATGTTTCCTAACCCCTAGGTTCCACCAAACGCAGAAGTGGGGCGCTGCAGCTTTGCAGCTAATCGCCACAATTTAAATCAATTGAAGCAATCCACCGCAGGCGCAGCGTTTCTGAAGCATCCCAGAAGCACTATCACCCTTAAAATATGCGTCTGTTATATTTTTGCCTCTTTGAAACCATGTTAACCTAGAGCAGAACATATTCAGTCAGGAAATCAGTCACTGAAAATTAGGGTCTATTTTAACAAAACATACACTGTGTCGACTTTGGACTGCATTTTACTCTGAAATATCAAGTCCCCCAGTCCCCTGCAGTTTCAATCATCACCTCAGCAACTACCTATTCTCATGAATATGATCCATTAGTGCTGAAGAACCATCACACCCGGTCAGTTACAACTTTTAGCTCAGGTCTCTGTAAATAATGTTTATTAATTCTCTGATACCAGAATGATTTCACACTGCAGCTGATCTGCCAGCAGAGTGGTGGAGACAGCAGCAAGTGGGGCAAAGCAGCCGGCTCTGCAATGGCAGGTGACCTGACTGATGTAATTCAGCTGTAAGTAGTCATTTTAGCCTAGTAGTCATCGGCTGAAAATGCCGATAATTCCAATCTCAGAGTCACCAACTACTGCTATATGTTCAATCCTGGGGCGATCGAGTGAACTAGAAATTCCAACCATGGTAAAGTCGCTGCGCTCACTCTCCTGGTGGGACAGGGTGCAAGGCAGAATGCTTGGCGCTGCCTCTTTTTGCACTGCTCCCATGTTCAGTGGTACCAAGGGGTAACTGTATAATGAATTATGAATAATAATGCCATTGGAAAAAAAATCCAGATCTACGTCGACTCGACTATACTGACCTACGATATCATGAATGTCATGAAATCGTTTAACATGAATGAGAGGCCATTGAAATAGGTCAAAATTATTCCCCAAACTATTAACAGTAGACTTACTTTTGTTATCATAACCTTTACCTTGATGTCATAATATCACATTTTAAAAAGAGCTACTCTTGCCAGTTTCAGAGCAAATTGTGGGACCACTGAAATGTGCCGGAGTCGCCTTCCTATAGAGGCCAAATATGCTGCTTTAGCATTTTAGAGCTTTATTTGTACATCTTACATCTCACACTTAAATACATTTTCCATATTTAGAATTTAATTAGTTAAAAGGGCTTTTAATCATTTTACCTTTTAAAAGGAACTATACCTGATAGTAAGTCAGGCCATTTTAGTTAGCGAAAGCGGCTAGTTTTTAGCTATGGCATGATGCTCTCTCGGCCAATGGCGTTAACTTCCAGATTCCTGAGGGAAGGCTCTTAATGGCTGATCGGAATCCGGAAGTTCTGGAAGTTAACCCTATTAGCAGAGAAAGAGCGTCACGCCAAAGCTAAAACTAGCCGCTGTTGCTAACTAAAATGGCCTGGACTCACATTTGCGCAATCAAGGAGTCATTCATTTTTATGGACTTACCCCTTTTACCACATAATATACTGGGTAGAAATCATTTTTCTTAGAAAGATTAAAATAATGTCAGGTATAGCTCATTTAAGAAATGACAAGAGAGAACAAGACAAACCCGAATGATGCCAGCAGCTTACATACCATTCGGGAATTTTGGTGAATTTTAAATCACCAGTCATGTTAGAATGGATGGACAATACATGCATAAAGATAGCAGCATCATTAAAAGAACAAAGAAATTTTTGCCCAAAACAAATGTTACTAATTTAAAGATTTATCCAACTATTCACTTTCCAAAAGAAGTATCATATCATGGGGAAAATAAGAATTACTTGAACTTACATGCAAGTTTAAAAAATGATTTAAAATCTTACTTTGAGAGGCTTTTGTTAATTATGCAAAGTGAGAATCCTAATATTCACTAAAAGGCAACATATCTACTTATTGCTGCTCATTCTGGGTTGATGTAAATATGGCACTTCAAAGCTTTTATTTGCAAGTAGCGAAACCCTGGATCTTACATCCCTTTTAAACAGTTTATCAATATTTGTGTACTAACCTGTCAGGAACTTGTGCCCACTTGTTATTATTGTTTGTTGATACCCATCCCTCATAAAAAGACAAGCAATAGTTTAGATATGTAACAGGACATTGAGACTGGGATATTCAGTGAATACTTTCAGTTTATCTAACAATAATAATTTGAAGAACAGATCAACAGACACATTCAGGATAACATGTAAGGTTTGAAACTTGTCAGAACCAATTGTGATGACTTTGGGTGCAAGATTGACAATAAAGCAGAACAAAGGCATTCATCCATTGGCGACTTGACTTAACACTTGTATCAAAAGTACAGACAGAAGGACAGGAAGCAGCCACTGATCTGCACTCTTAATGTGAGCAACTGAACAAAGTCCAATGAGTTAGTGAAAAGGTTAAAGGAACAGACAAGAATTTAAACAAGGGTCAGGTGGAGAAATGGATAAAATGACTAAATGTCTCTTGTTTTGTATGTTCAATAAAGGCAGTTAATGGAATATTGAATTTGTCCATGATGCTCAATAGAAACAATAAAAACATTAATGAAGCAGCATGAATAATAAGGATATTAGTCAACCCAAAGGGGAGTGCACACAATCATGATCATGATTATTCTATCATTTCTGTTTAAACTAATAGGCTAATGATTGCCCATTTTGCCCAAGTAGTACACCTGTGAATATCACAAAGGTAGGCTGACAGTCAGGCAAATGTCTGGTTTTTACGTTTGACCCATTGCTTTCTATTGATATTTGCTGTGTTAGGAGCAGCCATGTATTTTACATATGACCATCTTTTAAGTGTGTAATATTATTTTTTAACTATTCTTTCTCCACCAAAAGTAAGCCCATTGTTCCATGAAATCACCTTTTTTTTTCATAAGTTAAAAAAGTGACAAGATTATATTGTGCTCTCTTTGGACTGACTAATAAAAAAAAGTCATATCTCAGATTTGGTGTCCAAGCTTCAAGTTTCAATGTAGATGAAAATATTAATATGAGAAAACAGGAAATGTTGTTAAGATGTAAAAAGGCTGACACATACTTATTTGTAAAATTGACTGAAAGGGGTGGGGGGGGGACTTGATAAAAACATGACTAAAAGGTAAAAGGTGAAAACCAAAAAGAAAAAGAGGTTAAATAAAAATGTGCTAAACTTACCACATGACACTTTCTGCGGTGCTGGAGGCAGTGGCTGGACCATTCTGGCTGTTTTCTTGGGCCTACGGCTCCAGCCATTTCCTCTCCTCTTCCTCCGCCTTGTATTAGACAGCCCGGCCTCAGGAGGAATGATATCTGAAAACATATGGAATACATTTGTGAAATTACTCCTATAAGACACAAGGGGACCGCAACATTTGTTGTACTTGTTCTTTGTCATATCTTTTACTAGTTGCTTAATTTCTAATTTTTTCGACTGATATCTAATCAAAAAATCCAAGTCTACCACAAGTACAGGGTATGTGGGTAGAAACCAAAGCATTGTCATTAAACAAGGTACTAAAAACCTTTCTAAATACAAAAGTATGATAAAACAAAGAAAATATAAATGTCACCCAAAATAAAACATGACTATTAAAACCTAATTTGGGACTTCCCTACCTCAACGCAGGGTACTTACCACTTCTCAATTGTTGTGTGAAAGATGAAAATGGCATTTCTGTTTGTCTGCAGGCATGCTGTAATCCATACATCAAGTCTGTGTGGTCTATGTCATTCCTCTGTTCAACTCTCTCCGGAGACACTAAAAAAACATGTGGATTATTATTTAGCCACCGATATTAGCAAATTAATTCAGTGGTGAATGACTAATTCTGACCGATCACAAACGACTTGGTGAACTTGGTTTTCAATCCTCACCTGTCCTCCTCTTGTGGGACACAAAAGGCAGCAGGTCATGACGGGTGAGGACTCTTAGTAGCTGTAGTAGAGGTTCAAGGTTTCCATCACTAAGGTATCCTCTCTTCTCAAACTCTAGTAACAGCTCAATGCCATTTTTAGGCTTTGAGTCCACTAAGGGTTGCTGGGACCCCTTAGGCTTTAGTTGTCTCCATGCTTTTAGCAGCTGAGGACTTGGAGACACACCTGAGTCCTCTGGGTTGTCTTCATCAGGCTCAACAGTCCAGCCTGATGGGTCAAGAGGGTGTGTTGCAGAATAGGTTTCATTCATAAGGAAAGAAAGCACTTCAACATCAGTCTCTGTTAACTGAGATCCAACTACTTCAAATACTTCATGCAGAGACAACATCCCATAGTAGTTTAGGCACTCCGTTTCATCCCAGTAAAATGAATTCCTGATTTTGTTTCCTGGGTGATGCATGGCAGCCATGATCGGGGTTTGGCTGAAGATCTCTTTCAGGTTTCCTCCTCTGCTGAATCTATTTTCAAATTTAATGACAAAAACATTTCCACAAACATTACTTTTGACAATTACATTTCCAACTTGTCACTTACACAGTGCAAAAATAACTGAGTAGTGTTACAGTACCCAGTAGCTTTGCTTTGTATGTTGTGTTATGGAGTAAAAACACACAAACAAAAACAAAAAAAAACCCAAACATAAGTTATGTTGTACATAGTGTCTTAAGAAAAGTCTTGAATCAGCGTTTTGTCCGACCAAAACTAGTGTAAGAATCAACCGTATATGTATATACCGTAAGCTAGCAACTACTGAAAATTAACGTTAGCCAATTTAGCATTTTCTCGTCTGCCCTTCAGACTACATTGTTTCAGGGTCTGTTTTAGCAAGCTTAGCAAACCTACCTATTATCGTCGAAAAACACAGAGTCTGCTGTGAATGTACTTGTTCTGTCGTCGAGCCAAATACTATGTGCTAAACCATCCGGAAGTCAAAGGTAAGTTAATGTTTTTCAGACGCCCAGCAGAGATAACAGCCGAGTAAATTTTCTCAGTTTACGTAACCAGTCACGTTTCTGGCTGAGCTATATAATAAAAAATAAATTAATTAATCATAAGGCGTCGAATATAACGTGTGAGGAAGGCTCTCAAGCTCAATAAACAACCTCGAATTTGCAAGTACAGTCAAATCCGACTTATTGTGGCATATCAGACACACCCGTTAACAAAAGGTCTCTCATTGCCGTTTATATATCAGTATTGACAGTGTCACTTACGCCATAATGACTTTGCCTTGTATTTATTATATGTGACAGTTAGGCTACAGAGAAAAAAATCTATTAAAGTATTGGATAATACGCTAAATCATTGCAACTCACCTTCCAAAAACACTTTTCTTTCGCTAGACGATCTAGCAATTTCCACGGTGCCGCGTGCGTTGTGACAGCATGACGACAACGTTGGAAAATGGACCAATCACAGCTTTCTCATTCTGAAGATGACGTAAGGTCACGTTTTTCTACCACTGATGTGCGTTATGTTAACTTTCTTCTTTGTTTATTAAGCTAGCTCCGTTTGGAGTTAGCTCAATGGAAAATAGTCGATCCCAGGACGGGTTTTTATACTGCTATTGTTTCACCTGCGTTCTTGCCACCTAAAGTAATGAATAACGCAGACATATAGTTATTCGTGAGCATCATGCGTTCACAAAAAGTTACATGTGAGTAAAATAAATATTAACAGATGCAAATGTATGTCAAGCAAACTGGAAGTTAGCTTTTAATGCTACTGTAAAATCAGGGATGGGAGGTCCTTGATGCCGTCAATGGGTGGCGATGTTTAGCTCCAATGCAGTAGGAAGTTAGGTTTTCTCTCTTTCACAGCAGCCACATCACATCCGTGAGACAGAAAAGCACCAACAAAATTGAGGTTATAATATAAAACTCCCACAGTAAGTACCCATATTTGGTTGAACATTTTACAATTTTGACAAGGTGATTCAGATTGTTTGATGTAAGGGTAAATGAACAGCGATGCGAAGTGATCAACCTGGACCGGAGTGAACATAAATATTAGCATGGATGCTAACTGTTGTCTTTTATACTTAGTATAACCACACATTAGGGTTTTCTAGATCGGCGTATCTGTATAGTATATACTTATCGGAAGAGCTTTATAATTTAAGAGGCAAGTGTTTGGTGAAAACAATTTCTCGCGCATCATGTCTATGTAATGATGTGGCAGTAACCAAGCCCCTTGTTGACAAAAATGTTCCACTGCTCAGACAGGTTACTACTCTGCTGTCCCTCTAGTTTCACATACATATTTTTGGCATAGTTTGGTACAATAACGATAACCTTGTAGTATCCAAATTAAATTATCAGAGCTTTTTCCCTAACCGAAAGTGTTTCCTTTATAACAGTTTAACATTGCCGCAGATTGAAAGTGACTAGGTGAATAAAAATATTTAGTCTTTCAACAGAAAAGTCTGTAGATGCCATCCGGAGCACCAAAGGGGGAGAACTGTCAAGTGGACATGGACAGCAAGGCTGGAGATCTCTTCAGTGCTGATGAAGCTCATCCAACTGGCATTGGTGGAGCAGGAGTGCTGTCAAAGTATGAGTCACTTAGTTTGAACTTTTAACACTATGCACACAAAACTGATCACACTACGGTATTATGTTGCCATAAAGATTGCGGGTGACTATATTACTCAAATCTATTATTTCTTTAAATACCTTAAATGCTTATTTATGCCTTTTGTTTTGTTTTCTGAATATTTCTATTTAATAGGCTCTGGCCGAAAGGCTTCTCAGCCGGCATGGCTAAAGAGTGGATCGACAGGCGTCGAGTGTCCATTCGACCGTGGGCCAGCTTTGTAGACCAGCGCAAGTTTTCTAAACCTCGCAACTTTGGAGAGTTGTGTCAGAGGGTGGTGAAAAATGTGGAAGTTTACAACAGCAACTATACCTTCATCTTTATGGGTCTGATTCTCTACTGCATGTAAGGCCTGTGTTTTGTCAATAAATAGAAGCATAAATAAATTAATACCCTTATGTGAAAGACAAAGGAAAATTCTTGATAGTAATTCAAATAACTGCAGACTGAAAAACGTAATAAGAAATATAAATTTGCTAAATGTAAATTTGCTAAATTATAATTTAGTGAAATGAGAAAATATTAGAGTAACATGACATAAATTAGTTTATTATCTTTTCTTTTTAGCTTAAACCATTTCTGATTAAACCATAATTCAAAAACAATGTCATGATTTTCATGAAATTTTTATTTGTAAGTACTTTTTTCAGCCTCAGCTTCTTTCAGTTGCAACATTTTTTTCTTCTTTAATGGAAGGGTAGGAATATTTTTGTTGACGACTGTATGTCTTCGCTCGGTACTGTCATGCTCCTGCTCATTTAGTGTGTACTCCATTTCTATAGCCTATTGGAATTCTGTGGGCAAAAAAAGGATTACCATTAACGGATGTAAAAACTCACTGGGTTTTGTAGATGTGAAACAAGATTAATTTAATTTTAACGATCCAATCATGTTTAAGCTTGAACTGAAATGTACAGATAATGCAATGAGCGTGTATTAATTAGCCTTTTCATTATGTTTCTGCTCTGTAGTATAAGCTCACCCATGCTACTGATCGCCTTGGCTGTGTTTGCTGGTGCCTTCTACATAATCCACCTCAAATCTCTGGAGTCCAAACTGGTTGTTCTTGGTGAGTGAAATATGTGTACATGTCTTCACACATGATTAAATCATTAATATTTATTAATATTATTATTATCCCAGCGTTATGTGTCATAACAGGTTTATCTGTGCATATAAATAAAATCCCCAGTTAAGTAATCTTGCGAAAAAGGCAAATGTCACGAATAAGAAAGGGATCACTACAAAGGACCCGAAGCATTTCCAAAATCTTTGGTTTCCGTGTAATGAATAATCAGTTGAATTCATTTCATTATCTAGTGTGAGATTGTAAAATATAGTTTTTCTATATGACACAATTCTCTTCTGACCTACGTAAGGTGGAATATACCCACTTTTATAATCACCATTATTTACCGCCCCTCCCCTCATTTTCTTGTTCACCAGGGAGAGAGCTAACTGTCCCACATCAGATGAGTCTGGCTGGAGCCGTCTCTCTGCCCGTTTTCTGGTTGGCTGGAGCTGGAGCAGCTGTGTTTTGGGTTCTTGGTATGCTAAAACCCATTATTCTGGGCACAAGTGATTCTTTTTATGTAATTGTTAAACCTCAGTTATTCTTTATGTGTTTTTAGAACAGTTTTATCTATAGATTTTCAGTATTTCCCCATTTTCTTTATAAAAATTAAAATCACATTAGATATTTGTGAAGATTTTTCCTCTTCTTTTTCTTTCTGTTCACATCCATTTTCCCCATTCTGTGTTGTTTCCTCTCAGGAGCAACGCTGTTTGTGATTGGCTCTCATGCTGCGTTCCGTGAGCTGGAGGGATCTGACATGGAGGAGCTCCTCATGGAGCCAGTGTAAAGAGCAGGAACTCTTTGCAGGAGCTGGTCAACCGTCTGTCAACTTTTTGACCCTGTAATTGTTTTTGCCCACTAGGGCAGGGGAAAACTGGTGATCATTCCCTTGGTATATACAATATGTATCCTGTGTTTGCTGCATTTAATCATGTTTTGTCAAGAGCACACCTCTCTTGCCTCATCAAAAGCTTGTTACAGAAAAACTCCACACACATAACTTGCTATATGCAAAAATAATTAACTTCTTAATGCATTTTAAAGCACATGATTTATCAGATTATATGTCTTTTCTACATACTTTAAACCTGCAATGCCTCTGGTTTGTATCATACAGCCTCTCTTATATGATGACAATTTTTTCAACATGTTAATGATGCATCTGCAACAGATTGCTCTAGATCTCTTAGAGGATTCAGGCATGTAGAGTGCGTGTAATTTTCACATCTGTGAATTAATTCATTTTATTAAGGTGAAGTGCCATTTTAAAGCTTTAAATCTATGCCTGCTCATCTCGCACAAATGAAACTATTTTGTTATTATTAAAGTTAATGCAGAAAAAATGGATCATTCTGATAGGCCTCTATATAAGCTGAGAAGACAACTGCAAGAAAGGTCACTATTTAATCACGGTGTTTTGAATACTTTACTGATGGTGTGCATTTTTATCAGCTCAGCCTCACAACATTCAGGTCAAAAAAACATGAACCATTTTTCTGAAATCGATGATCTGTTTACATTTTGATGTAAGTTGTGTGTTTTGTATTTACAAGTGCAATAAACCGCCAATGAAAAGCTTTTACCTGAGGTCGAGTTCTTTATGATTAAATTCTGTTTGGTTGATGCTGCGACTGACTTTTGTGTGAATATAAATAGTTGTGGTTGCAATGAACCCAGCGGCTCTTAGCACTTAGTCTGTACATTTTATTATTATTCTGGTCCTGCCTGAATACGCAGCGGAGTAAGACGGTTCAAACCCTCCTGGTTCCTTTTCTCTATCTCGAGCTCTGCAATCTACAGCGCCCATCAACCCCCTCTTGTCCCCCCTGTTGTTCCCCTCGCCACGTGACCCCTGTGACCTGTAGTCTATGACAGCACAGCGAGAGGACCCCATGCTCGGGTTGCCATGGCAATGACCTTGGAGGCCCCCAGTCAGGCGCACACTGGTCCACAGGAACACTCGCTTACACACTGCGGCAAAGGCAAGCGATCGATATTCTATTATACGTAGGGTGGTGAGGGGGGAGAGTCGCACTGCAGTGAGCTCACTGCAGAGACACGGGGGAAATTAGAACAAGGATGAGAGTGAGAGGGTGTTTGTCAGGGAGAGTGACAGAAAGTGGGTGTGTATGTATGAACTGGAGACAGTGTGTTTGTCATTGGGCAGCGGCGGAGCGGTCTAAGAAAGTTTTTGTGTTTCTCAAAGGGTCATGTCCTAAATTCTTGCAGGATATGGCAAAGTGACCTCATATACCAGCAGATCTTTATCTCACATATAGAGAACGACATTATGTATAATTTATGTAATTCATGTGGCAGGTGAGCAATAAGAAGGTAATTTAAAACATATGACCCCTGAAAGGTGGCACAATTACATCATGCCCTCTAAACAAAAGAGATAAACTGTTTTACTAGTTCGTAGTTATGTAACTTTGCTTTTTTGTTCATTTTAAAATCACCAAGATTGAAGTTTTCATTATTTTATATTATTCATATAAACTTAAAAAATGTGAGTGTTCATTTGTCTTTTTATTTTTGTCTCTGAGATAATTTGTGCCGATGTCAGACGAGGCTGACATACAGCATACAAGGTGGCTTTGGTGCATTACCCTGGGCTGCTGCCAACTATGTATGTCCCTTATGGCAATTCATGCAGTTTCCAGGGTGACATGCATATATAACACTAGGTGGCATCTCATACTCACATTTCTGCTCAGTCAAAACTGAAGTATTTTATACTAAAATGGCATATATATACATATATATATATATATATATGTGTGTGTGTGTTTAGTCTGATCAAAAAGGCCAAACAATTCAAATATTAGCTTGTAACAATCGACATTCTTTGCAACATGAATTATTTTTAGTTTCAACTCTGCAGAAACAGATTGCTTATTGCATTAGGTTAATTATATTGTGTACCACATTCAAGGAAGGACAAAGGAGAAAGAACCCTTGAAGAATGAAGAGGACATTAAATAAGCTAAAAGTGAGAGAAAAATCCCAAAAGAGAGACAAAGACACAGACAGATTTAGGTTGTATTAAATGTTCTAGATGTTTTATTGGTGTTGGTTTCATTTATTTGACACACATGTTTTCTACTAGTTGTGTATTTTTTTTTCACTTCAATCTCAACCCTTTCAGCCATTGGAGATGGATCCAGCTGAGACCGCTGGCCCTTCACTGGTCTCCCAACACATACACGCACACAGACCTGGGCCAAACCGGTCAATATCAGGACCGGACCTGGATCCGATCGGGTAATAGACCCCAGGCACACAAACTCATTGTGACCACTCACCACATCACAGCACACTTCACCACATCATACCTGCACACTTGTAGTGACAGGAACCTGAAGCCTTTTGCTATAAACACAACCGGAAACTCTGCTCTGCTGTTACACTTTAGAATAGCCTCCTGAGAAACCAGCAAAAAAAAAAACAAGAAAAAAAAAAAAACAGAAACCAAATAAAATACAAAAAGAGAGACGGGTATCCTAACTTTTTTATATCTCACCAACATTGATGGTCTTCATGAATGTCTCTCTTGCCTTGTTTTTCAGCATGGTTTTTATTGTTTCATTTAAATTCAGTATAGAATTATATAGATTTTCTAGAGCACACAGAGAGATTGAGTTGTCATTACCAACTTTGGGAAGAGGGGATGTACTGTAATAGTTATTAACAAGGACAATGGTTCACACTGTGCACACAAACAGAGACAAATGGGACAGGAGGGAAGGGAGAGGAGGGGTGTGAGAGACAGAGGGGGAGAGAGGGAGGACAGGACACCATGAGGTATGCTTTGTTAAGCCTAAATGAGGAAAAGCAGCTCTCACACACCTTCTCTCCCAGATTAGAAATCAAAAAAGGACAAATAAAATCATCGAAATCCCCTCCCCCACCCCACATATTAAAAAACGCCGTTGAGAACAGAAGAGAAGGAAAATGGTTGCAGTGAGAACATCAGGGGGATGACCACCCTGCTGGTCCTCCATAAACAGGAGACGGAGGCGAGAGGTGGCAGTCGAAGTGGTGTCGGTGCTGGGATCACACTGCGTGATCTTTATATCTGTGTGTGATTGGAGGACAAGCAAAGGGTTGGCGAGGAGGGAAAGGAAAGGGAAACAAAGGTACACCAAAAGACGACAGGGTGACAGCAGGGGAAGAGAAGGGAGGAGAAGGAGCTGGATGGCCCTTTTTTGCAGAGCATAGACACTCCCTTTGTATCTTTAGCCCATTCAAATCTACATACACAATATGCAGCTGCCGTTTGGTAGATATATTGGTTTAAGTACACAGCAGTGAGAGAACACATGCAAAGAGTATCATAGGAGATGGGAAGAGAGGGGCAGTCCAGTGTACAAAGTTGTAAAGGTGCTTTTGCTGTTTTTATTCTTTGGGGCAGTTGTGATGAAAATTGCTTCAAAGCGGTTTTTGTCTTTAAAGGGGAGGGGCATTTGGAGATGTGTCTTGCCAAGGATGAACTGATAGGGGAGTTGAAATGAGTGGAAGATGTAAGGGGCTTGAGCAAAGGTGCTCTGTTGATCAATAGTAGGTCTCCTTTTCCACCCAACCTGGAGCACAAATGAGAAAGAGGAAAAAAGAGAAGAGTTAATGTAAGGTAAAATGTGTTTTTCAAGTTTCAGTGATAAAAAAGCTTACTTTTCTTCCTGCAAAGTATTAGATAGCTAATTAAATCCACAATCATGTCTCTAAATATCAAAGAAATGTAAACAGTCTGCTAGATTTGGGCAAAATGTAAAACAAGCAGGAATATTTGGCCTGACTGTAAAAAAAATGTGAAAAGCAGCACGTCTGAAAAAAAACAAACTGAAAGAAGCTATCTGCATTTCTCAGCATGGGTTTACGGAATGACTAGCATCAGTGTGGAAATTACATAATGAGGACCATTTTAATGGTAAGAAAACGACATACAATAGTTAAATATGGGATTTTTCAGACACTGGTTGAGAAAAAAGACAAAAGAAGAGTAAAGGAGTGGGACACTGTGACAGCCAAATTGCAGTGCTTTACCTCCCTCTATTCTTACCCAATGAAGAGTTATATCTTTTAACTTTTTTCTCCTCTCACAAATCAAGACTGTGCTAAAATACCTATTAAAGACGAGCTGTTGTACTGCTTTAATTAGTGAAGGAAAGTCTCCTGCTCAGTGTGATGTTGCAGAAGGGAAATTCAGAATCTAAGTTAATTTAACAAAAATTTGATTTTAGTTAAATTAGTTTAGTTGAGCTCAAAAACTAAAGATCACAGAATTCCTGTTATTTCCAATTCCTGTTCAAGAGGAGGGGATTGGAAAAAACCCAAAACAAATTTAAAAAAAAATAAAGCTCACCCCCAGGGTTACGGCGGAGGAGAAGTTTTCGTACTTCATCATAAACAAAGATGAGAAAACTATAGGGGAATGCACAAAACCACCAGGTAGGCCTGTAGACAGGACAAGAAAAGCAAAGTTAAGCAAACACAGCACTTGTGCTAATATATGACCAGAGTCAATGACACTCACTTTAGAGGATACATCCTGAGTGCCACGTCCATGCCGGGGCAGTAGGACAGGAAAGCAGCCAGGGCTGTCTCTTCAAACAGGCCAAAGATCAAGATCTTGTTCCTGAGTTGAGAAACAAGAAATGTTGAAGACAAAAAACATACTTCAGAAATTTAGTTATTATCCAGAAATATCTATACCATAATATATTTATTATTAGTAAAAGAAAATTATTTATAGATCATGTTGGGGTCTTTGGACTGAAATAAGATTGCAGATATACAGAGCTTTAACTGCAGCACTCACTTCATGCCCTGCTGGAACACAGAGTTACGTCTGGTCTTGCAGATGATGACATCGGCCCACTGCACAACCACAATACTGACAAAGAAGGCTGTGTGACATGTAAACTCCACAATCTTCCTCTGTTCATATGTCTGGAGAGGAAGGAAACAAAATAAAGAACATGAGACCAGGTGGCAAAATCCTTATGGCGACCATAAAAGATCGCTTAAGCAGAGCCGATAATGCCACACACTCACCCACTGCTGTCCATAGCTGTCTTCCAGGTCATTGTGAGAGCGGTCATCCCAGTTCAGCCTGATGCCCACCAGTCGACTGGGCAAGAAACCATTTTCAGCCAAGATGACAAAATAGGAGAAGAAGCCTCCAAGAGCCTGGATCATACCTGCAGACATACAGAAAGATTGGAGATAAAGATTTCTAGCTTTAAATTTGATTTGCCCAAAATGTTCTAGAAAGGTCCGAAGATAATGTTTTTCGGAAAACTGCTTCCATGTAACCCAGGTCAAACTTAAATTACCAATTTGTCCATAAGCAATGCTGATAAGCCTCTCATTCACAAGCTTGTCCCTGGCTGGGTTCCTGGGTTGACGCTTCATGATGTCGCTCTCTGCTGCTTCATAAGCCAAAGAGATGGCCGGAACCTACGGAAGAGGAGGAAATGGGAATTTTAAAGATTGCAGTACATAAACCGGTATCTGTGATATCACTGTCACTTTTGATCAGCTCTCACCATGTCAGTTCCCAAGTCAATACAGAGGATGGTGATGGTTCCCAGAGGCAGAGGAATGTTAACTATGATGAAGAACAGGAAGGGGGTGATCTCTGGGATGTTGCTGGTCAAGGTATAGGCAATGGATTTCTTCAGGTTATCAAAGATCAAGCGACCTAGAGGGCAAAAGCAGACATGTTCCATATTAAATTTGGCAGGGTTTTTTTTGTTTGTTTGAGGAATTGTTTAATTTAATCTTCATTGAAAAGAACACAATAAAACCTGTACTTTGTGGACAGTTATTGCATAAACCAAAATTTTAATCCCCCTCCTACATATGATTCAAGGCTCTCATTATAAACTTCTTATTGATTTATGTGTTCTCAGTATATTGTCCTTTGGGTGTCCTCACCTTCTTCCACTCCAGTGACAATAGAAGCAAAGTTGTCATCCAATAAGATCATGTCTGCAGCCTGTTTGGACACATCGGAGCCCGAGATTCCCATGGCAACACCAATGTCAGCCTTTTTCAGTGCAGGAGAGTCATTCACACCATCACCTGTCACAGCTACAATGGCACCCTGGGAGAGATGAAAGAAGGGTCAGGAAAGACTGATATGGTCACATAAAAGCAGTTGTGTTTGTTCAGTGTAACTATCCTACATTGACCAAGTTTACCTTGATTCAAAGAAAGGCCTTAAAATCTATTTCAGAGCTTATCTCCGGGAGAATATCTGTTCATTTAAGTATGAGTCGATAAAACATTTCAAAGGCAGATATGTTCACATCTTACAAGGAAATTAGCTTTGTGTTGAAATCATCTGAATTCCCACTCATATTTTTCCCGTTTAAATATATATTAAGTTAAAGCAAATACATAAGATGCAGTGTAACCATCTCAGCTGGAAATAGGTTTAACTGCAGCTTCAGTTTCAGTTCTGTGGATAACTACTGCCATCTGCTGTTGGAAAAGTATATCACAGCCTGATATGACTGAAAGTACCAGAAGAAGCACCATCTTTGTATCAAAAATGTTTGATAAAAACATTTTGAAATGCTCCAACCTGTCGCTGGCATCCCTCTACAATGATGAGTTTCTGCTGCGGGGAAGTCCTGGCAAACACAATCTCTGTGTGATTCCTCAGGATGTCGTCCATCTGCTCTTGAGACAGATCTTTCAGGTCTGAGCCATGAATCACGCAGGCCTTGGCATCCCTGAAAATAGACAGTAAAATGAGCATCTTATGTCTCGAGGTGATGCTAGAATGTTGTGTGCTTATTAAATGATCGTTTGTCTGTTATCATTCCTCACCTGGGGTTCACCTGGCTGACTGGTATGTTGAGACGAGCTGCAATGTCCTCCACTGTCTCATTGCCCTCTGAGATAATACCCACTCCTTTGGCGATGGCTTTGGCTGTGATCGGGTGATCACCAGTCACCATAATGACCTATAAAAGAAACAAAGTTTACTTTTATCCTCCACTGAACATTACATGACCGCTGTATGTGTCAAACAGAAAAAGCTCACCTTAATACCAGCAGATCGGCATTTCCCGACAGCATCAGGCACAGCAGCACGGGGAGGGTCAATCATGGATATGAGGCCAACAAAGCAAAGGTTGTCTGTCTGGAAATTAACATCATCTGTGTCAAAGGCAAAACCTTTGGGGTACTGGTCTTCAGGCAGGAGCAAGTGGCAGAAACCTGGAAGGAGAGGTGATATGTGGCTTAATATTTAACATGCAAACATTATATTTATATTTTCTATTTCCATTTTGTCCCTGAAATAATTAAAAATATTCATCATAAAGTGACATTTCAATTCAACTTTGTTTCAAAGAAAACTAAAATGTAAACAGAAGTTTTATTCAATTGCAGTTTGAAACCTTATTTTTCTTTAGGTTGAAGTATCTTCTACATATTACAAAGGCTCTGTTTTATAGAGATCCCTATATTTTTTCTGTATCCATCCTTACCCAGCACTCTCTCTCCCAGTCCTCCCAGCTCCATGTAAGCATTATTGAAAGCCTCCTTCATCTCCTCATCCATAGGCAGCTCCTTGCCCTGCAGGATGATGGTTGAACAACGTTCCAGGATTCTCTCGGGGGCTCCCTTCATGACCAGCAGGTAGCGGTTGTCATTGGGATCCTCGGTCTCGTGCACTGATAACTAGGGGAGGAAACCAGGAATCAAATGTATTAAAAATAATTTAGTTGCTGGCACCATTTTTGCTCATCCTTCTATTCAGCCATTGCTCACCTGGTATTTGTTGGTGGAGTTAAAGGGGATCTCAGCCACTTTCTTGTTCCTGTCTCTCATGGCCCTGACCGAGCCGCAGCACAGCTCGATGCATTTCAGCAGGGCTGACTCAGAGGCGTCACCGGCAACGTCTCGCTTGAGGATGGCGATTGAATCTTGTCCTCCTTTGAACTGAGCACGGTTGCACAGAGCAGCTACACGAGACAGAGCCTGCCAAGTCAATGAGCTCTTGTCAAAAGAAGCACCTGGAAAAAGATGAGAACAGGAGGTGTTATACACTGGGAGGCTTTCTTTACATTATCATGTCCTCTTACAAATGCGCAATCAATGAGTTATGGACTTCCCCCTTTTACCAAATAAAATATCTGTGTAGAAATCATTTTTCTTATGAAGATTAAGATATCATCAGGTATAGCCCCTTTAAGGCATCAGCAGTACACCCTCTCCGCACTAACCGGACTGGTCTTCGGTGGTGTCAGCTTCATGGATCTGGTTGTCGAACCACATGTGGGCCACAGTCATCCTGTTCTGGGTCAGGGTGCCGGTCTTGTCAGAGCAGATGGTGGAGGTGGAGCCCAGGGTTTCCACAGCTTCCAAGTTCTTTACCAGGCAGTTTTTCTTAGCCATACGCTTGGCAGTAAGAGTCAGACACACCTGCAGACATTTACATGTATGATGTTAAGCCATGGTGCTTTTTATTGGATTTACCTGCGTCGGTATGAAAAAAATATTTTTCTTCAAAGTATTTGGCAAGTCAGAAGCACTGGTTCGCTTACAGTGACAGTGGCCAGCAGCCCCTCAGGTACATTAGCCACAATGATGCCGATAAGGAAGATGACAGCCTCCAGCCAGGTGTAACCCAGGATGATAGCCAGGATGAAAAATGATAGTCCCAGGAAGACAGCCACTCCCGTGATGATGTGGATAAAGTGTTCAATCTCTTTGGCAATGGGCGTTTTGCCAGTGTCCAGGCCAGAGGCCAGAGTAGCAATACGACCCATCACGGTGCGGTCTCCGGTGTAGATGACGATGCCACGTGCCGTGCCTTGTTTGAAAAAGCAAATATAAAACATAAAAATGTATACTTTTTCTTGCTGCTTTTAATTTCAGCTATATCGCTTCATTTAATTTGACAGCTTTGATTTATAGTATAAGCACACAAGCTAACAACAGCACATGTTACAATTGCCATGGTGACAATACCTTCCACACAGTTGGTGGAGAAGAAACCAATGTTTCGGGTCTCCAAGGGGTTGTCATGGGTACAGTCAGGTGACCTGTTCTGAGGCTCTGATTCTCCAGTCAAGGAGGAGTTATCCACCTATTGAACAACACAAAAATCAAATGTTTTGATTCATGCAAGAATCCTTTTTAAAGGACTAACGGACGTGTCTGATGTTGTATTCAAATGCAACTGGTACATTTTATCAAATAACAGCAATGTGGATTCATAACCCTGACTTCTGCATCTTTTTTTCCCTTTTCAGTTCCCCAAAATAAACTTGTACAATCAACAGAAAAATATTTCTTTCTCTGTTACTATTGAACAAATACAGCGCATATACTAATCCTAAGAACTAAAACTAAGGGGTTCAACTTTCTATTTCAAATGTACGTTGACTGTGTGGCATTAGTTTGTGGGTACCTTGCAGCCATGAGCTGAAACAACCCTGATGTCAGCAGGGATCCTGTCTCCTCCCTTTACTTCAATCAGATCTCCAGCCACCACCTCTTCAGCGTTGATCTGCACCTTCTCACCCTCACGGATTACCAGCGCTTGCTGCAGGACACGCCAGTGATTGGTTAGAAAATTGACACACACACACACACACACACACACACACACACACACACACACACACACACACACACACACACACACACAC
>JAVQJG010290772.1:0-42814 GCA_036024015.1 Craterocephalus amniculus | reverse complement strand
TTTCAGTTGATTTGTAATGAATACACAATGTATGACATTTCATGTTTTTTAATTGCATTACAGGAAATAAAGAACTTTATCACAATATTCTAATTTTCTGAGACAGACCTGTACATTATACACTTTTTTGGTTACTTATTAGGTCCTTTATGTAACATGATAAAAAAGGCCAAGATGATTTTAAATCTTGAGCCAGAAAGTGTTTCTTTCTCATTTATAGTCTCAAATATAACAGCTTGGGCCGGGATGGAGGCGAGTATGAACAGCCAAATTGGTAAAAATGTAGAAAAGGAGGAAAAGGAAAGGGAGGATGCCTCATGTATGTGTGTGTCTTTCTTGGGAACGGTATCTCAGACAGAAGATCAGTTTGTAGCCAGTTCATTGTGAAAGTGTTTCTATTTGTGCACCTATCGAGGGATTTGACCTGATGTGATGTGATGTGAGAGTCGGCAGGCAGACACCAGTGTGAGCTGTTTATTCACAGAGTGGGAGAGGCTCAGGAAACAGCCAACAGGAGCTTCCCGAGGAAAAAGTCTAGGGGCGATCCCCGAGGTTCTATAGGAGGAAATGAGCCACGTGGGCGTAGGCAGGAACCCGCGAGGTGGTCCCACCCACAGGAAATATGACATTTTATGATATATGTAAGGAAGTATTTATCTTCTCAAGAATGACAGAGAACAATACAACCTGATGTGACAGACTGACCGGGACAAACAATGAATGTATCACACAATTTGGTATTTAAACTTCATATGATAAGCTCTTTTAATAGCACAACCATGTTTACGCTGTAAGAAAAGTCGCAGCTAAAATAAGTCTCTTTACTTATACTTCAAAAAGACAAGCCGCTCCAGCGATTTTCAGGCATTTCCTCTTCTTCTATTAGTTCAAAGGGAGCTTTAACTCTTCAGCGACAAACATCCCACCTTGTGGTAGAAAGTAGTATTATCTGAGCTGCACAGTTGGAATAGGCATTTTGCATCCTCTGTGTAGTTGCAGCTATACCAGGTGTTTAACTTTTGACCCAAACATCAGCCTAATGTGAATATTATGATTTCTGGGGGTCAATACAGTGTTTGACACCTCTCGGTGTTCTGAGGGGGCTCCCCACTTCAGAAACCAGAAATGCAGAACTTGACGTGAGCCGATCTGTCTCTCATGCGCCATGTGACATGCAGGATAAATACAGCGAGATTCATGCTACTTTTTCCTTAAGAGTTAGTCAGATTTGAACAAAGTAAGAAGGTGAACATGATGTCGGAGGAGCCCAGGAAAGAGAAAGACTCCTTAATTTTGCAACAATGTCATGTGGCCAGTGGGAAGTTACAGGTTTAGCCCCCTAGTGGCCAAAAGTTACACAGTATGCTTTTAAATATCTATTTTAATGGTCCTCAAGATACTTAAGATATTTATGTATCTTTTGCCAACTTTAAGTTTGTCAGAGAACAGATTAAATTAAATATTGACAGCTTGGTAGAGTCCAGATAAAACTTTACAGAAGACGTTAATGAGTCAAAGAAGGGCTATGTCAATGTTTGAATGCAGCCAGTTAGATAGAAGCCTCTCAGATTGTGTGCACATCTCTCTTCCCGATGGGTTGTGTGTCTGTGTGTGTTCTGGGTGAGTGGATCAGGGTGCCCATCAGTGGCCCTTGGGTCTCCATCCAGTCGCTTGGGGATGAGGTCCTGCGTCGCTACTATCAGGCCAAGAAACTGGAGCGCAGAGACAAACAGACAGGGTTTAGTATGCGGAGGTTTCAGGGTGGAGAGCTCCTCCACCCTGAGGACCGTGTAGAGGATGTTCTGGAGAAAAACGACTTTGTCCAACTGGGTAAGTGTCTCAAGTTGTAGACCCTGCATGTACAGATAACTTGCTGCAAGGCAGTTTCCACAGAATAAAATTTTTTCTCTGTTTTCGGAGTCTTTGCAGATTGTAACACAAATGATTTTTCTACACTGGAGACGGCGGAGTATCCTTCACTTGACTTTTACAGACATAGGCTCAGATTGCATTAAAGAGATTCTATGGTCAAAGAAAAACAATGCATCTAACTGTGGGGCTGACTAATCCTCAGCTTCTACTGCCCACATGTTCAACCTCTTAAGACCTCAAACAGGTGCTATTTAAACCACCACCAAGGTCTTTGAGGGTGCAGAGAGCTGAATCCCACCTCGCTGGAAAAGGTCCAGCTGGAACCCTGTATGGAAACTTTCTTCCAGTGATTTATGCATATGTTAAAAACATCTTAAAAGCTTTGAATGTGTGGATAACATTTGGCCTTTGAGATGCTTAAATGGTTAAAGGAAAGCTTTCACCTGTGAGGTTTTTTGGAAATTTAACATGCATTGTGAGGATTTGTTTACTCTGTGCAGCTCCTAGTAAAAAAAAAAAATATCTCCCCACCAGTGAAAGTACATAAAACAACTCTAGAAAACATACAAAGATTTTATCAAAAGCTGAAGATTGGGGTTTTAAAAAAAAATTATAATTAGACTAATCTCTTTAAGACTAAATTTTCTTTAAATTCAATATAACTGAACTAACCTAAAAATAATGAAAACTCCAAATATTTTCCTTCATTTTAGTGCAAAGACATACATTGCATTTTTATTTTTATTTACACAGATTAGAACTATGCAGGAGTTTGTTTTAAAGTCCATATTTTGTCCTGTGCTTTTCGACAACTTTTGCACCATGCATGGTAACTTTGAACATTTCAGTGTTCTTTTAAATAGTTTCCTCCACAAAATTATCAAAAAATTATTTTCTTGTGGTCTCAAAATGAACTTCCTTACCCATGATGCAACCAGACATTATGCTTATAAAGAACCCAAAGAGGTGAGTTTATTGCTTTTACATTACAACTGAAAAAGTTATAATAAAACACCTAATAATTGATTTGTTTTTTGCAAACAGTACATTTTCCTGGATGGCAACAATCTGACCACAGCTGATCTGGTCAGCTTGGGTCAAGGCTTGTTTAAGATAATGGTGAGGAAATACGAGCCATGCCTTTAAACAGGAGACGTAAAGTCAAAACAAGCTGACGTTTGCTGTTTGGATTCCTCCTAGTTAACCCAGGAGGCGGAGGAGAGGGTAGCGAAGGGCAGAAAGGTCATTGACACCATCATACGAGACAAAAAAGGTACAGTTTGTCCAAAATGTCCTCACATCCTAAAGATTTAAGCAGGAAAAGAGCTGAATGTTACAGTGTTTGTCCATCTTCGCTGCAGTAACGTATGGAATAAACACTGGGTTTGGAAAGTTTGCACACACATTCATCCCGAGTGAACAGCTAGCGTGAGTAGAAAAACCTCAATCATTCAGCAAAAAGCAAAGTTTAAGCAATTCCAGATAACTTAGCCCTATTTCCTCCACCTGCAGGCTGCTGCAGGAGAATGTGGTTCGCTCGCATTGCGCAGGTACGACCCTGCCTTTTATGTTTAAAATAAAAGAGCAAAGAAATCATCAATCTGATTATTTTTGCAGAATTTTGTTTTTAAATCTAACCATTAAAGAGTCATCAGTTGGGTGTTTGTTCTGGCTGCCAGACATGTCAAACATTTACAGGCAGGAAACGTGTTGTTCTCCATAAAATGTAAATCATTGATATTGAATGTTCCTGCTATGATCCGAGTAAAGTTACTGTAGCTGTGATGGGTTAGAATAATATTTATCAATTCAATGTCGGTGTGTATGCGCATGCGTTTTTGTGTGTAGGTCTGGGCGCTCCATTGAGTCCTGCAAGAACACGCATGCTTCTGGCACTGAGGATCAATGTCCTGGCTAAAGGACACAGTGGCATCTCCATGGAAACAGTTAAAGCCATGATAAAGGCTTTTAATGGTACACTGCTTTTTATTTATTCATTTATTTTTATTTTTTTCTAACCTTTCACATTCTGATTCCTCTTTGTATCTATGGTCATAAAAAATAAATAAATGCTCTAAACAGTGGAATTTAACTTTTATGAAAAAGCTAATATATCCTATTTCTCTTCATTTGTGTTTTTTTATTTTATCTTATTCAATCAGTTTTTTTTCTGCTGTACAAATAAACTTTCCTTACCTTATAAATACAAATTGTTTTGCACCTTAGCATTTCTGATCTGTCCAGGCTTTTAAATCGCTCAAGCGAGAGGAGAGAGGAGTTTATTTATCTGCCTGTGTGTATATGTGTGTGTTTGTGTTATAGCATCCTGTTTGTCCTGGGTACCGGAGAAAGGTACTGTGGGAGCGAGTGGAGACTTAGCTCCCCTGGCTCACCTCGCCCTGGGGCTGATGGGGGAGGGCAGGATGTGGTCGCCACAAAGCGGCTGGGCTGATGCAAAGACTGTGAGCTTATTTACTGATCTGCACAGTTCTTGTACTTAAAAAAAAATTAACTACTTTCAGGTCAATAAATTGTCTCTGATTCATCAGAACTGGCTTTGGATGTCATATTAATATAAACAGTTGTGAAAGCCTCTTTTTATAACATCTTTCTACCTTAATTGCAAACCAAGTGTGAGAAATCATTCCAGTTCTTTCACTAAATCTGGGCTTGAAAATGGGAATTATCTACAATCCCAGTACAATCCTAACCAGTTAGTAACATTTAAACCAAAAAATGACCACATCTGGCCAAATTTAAAAGGACGGGTTGGTTACAAAGGCTAAATGCTAAAATATGTTTACATAGAGAAAATGATAACAGCAATGACATCATATCTAATGTTGTAAATGATGTATGTTCCAACTGTTTTATAATCGAGCTTGCAAATGAAACGCCTACGTTCATGTGTCATTTCTCCAGGTGCTGGAAGGCCATGGACTGAACCCACTTGTGCTGAAACCAAAAGAGGTACTTGGCTTTATCATTACAACAAACTATAACTTATTACAACTTGTTTATATGGTGCCAGTGTTCAGCAGAACAACAAATATTTAAACTACTTATAACATGTCTAGTTGCTGCTCATCATTTCTCTTTTAAAGTGCAATTTTAAAGCAGCAGCATGGAACCGGAACTGTGATGAATCAGTTTTCCTGCAGCAGATTGAAGGGTTGTGGGTGATGATGATGGTTGTTGCTGAACAGGGAATTGCTCTGATCAATGGGACTCAGCTGATGACGTCTCTTGGTGCTGAGGCTGTTGAGAGAGCTCTGTCCGTTGCCAGACAAGCCGACATCATCGCTGCCTTGACTTTGGAAGCACTAAAAGGCACCACGAAGGCTTTTCATAGAGGTAAGCAAGGGGTGCCCGATGTACAGCCAAACATCCATCAGGGAACATACGAGGACTAGAAAGTGTTGGACCTCACAGAGCTCAGGAATTGTTTGGCAATTTATCTCACCTGTAATTTTTGTTGCCTTAAAACAAGTCCACTACAGACCGATGATGAAGTACAGACTGTTAAGTTTTCTTTAGATACTTTTGACTAGAAGGGGAAAGTTTCCTGGGAAAAAATGGAGAATTTGGAGAGTAAATTATTTCAGACTTTTAGTTTAAATGTAGCTTTTGACTTTGAACGACCAATAAAACAGCCCCAAATGATGTGGCTGGATGAATCGATCATAGTACTAATAGCATCCATACTGGTGTTGGTACTGGATTGATACTAGCTCAAACATACTGTATGTAAAGTACTAGTATTGCTGAGACTGAGCCTCTATCCAGTATCATACCCCACAGTTAAATAAATCTAGCTAAGTTTGGTGTCCACTGCTTGAATTGCAACTACAGCGCCACCTAATGACTGTCCCCTGACATACTGGAGTGTAGATTTTCAGCTGTATGGTTGTGTTGTAGCTATCCATGCTGTGCGACCTCACCCCGGTCAGATGGAGGTGGCCGAGAAGCTTCGATCTCTTCTTGACTCTGAAGTCTTCCCCTCTCAGATCTCAGGTAGGATCTGCATGCAACGAACCTGTGGATCTAACAGAAACAGTCATGCAGACATGGTCAAGGTGATTTCACTTTCAGGACCAAATTATAGTGTTTGCTTGTGTCTGGGTGTTTTTTTTTAGACAATTTTCTATCGAATGCTGTCTTTCCCACAGAGAGTCATAGATCATGCAGTCGGGTCCAGGATGCTTACACCCTGCGCTGCATCCCACAGGTACCACGTAAATATGTGCATCAATATTTCACTTTATCTCAGCCCCACATTCTTCAGGCTCTGACAAACTGAAAAATGCTTAAGATTATGATTCTCTGGGTAAGGACAATGTTGTTAAAGTAATATGTGTATGCTCTCTGTTGCAGGTTCATGGGGTAGTGAACGACACCTTTGCTTTTGTGCAGAAAGTGATTTCCACGGAGCTAAACAGTGCCACGGACAACCCTGTATCCTACAGAAGCAGCATTTATTACATAATATTACAGCTGCTGACAAGAGAAATGAGAAGAAATATCAATTTTTTAAAATCTGAAGTCTTGATTTGACATTTTAACAAAATACAGGAAAAAACTAACAAATATTTTGGGGGTATATTTACCGTTTATGACAGTATGACATGTCAGAATTATTGTTGTGGAGTCTTCTGCTTCCTGGTATCCATTAGGAGGCAGAAGACATGTAGCAGATTGTGCACAGCAGCGTTTCAGGCAAATTTTTTGCCATCAAATGATGTGAAATGTCCCAGAAACTCTTTGTATCAAACATGTTCGGCAGAACAAGTTTAAAAAGCTGATGTGATTATGAGTATCAATGGCTGCAGTCAGCAATTATATAAAATATTTCTTAGTAATACTTCGGAAATGCAATCAATGTGTTTTATCTTAATTGATTATAAACCCCATATGTATTTAACTAATAGGCAACTGGTTGAATACATACATATGACACAAAACTTGCACCTTTCACCATCTTCTCATTGCTTCTCATTAATGATTATAAATCTACTGATTACTGAGGAAGTAAATACAGATTTACTTTTTATACTGATACTGTTTGTGTTGTAAAGTTGAAGGTAATTGGCCCCACTCAGGTATGCAACAGGAATATTTCACCACAGTGGGGTGGTGTTTTACATTCTTGATCCTCAGCTCACCACCAGCTGGTATTTGCAGAATTAGGAGAGACAATTTCTGGTGGAAATTTCCACGGAGAGTATCCAGCTAAGGTAAAACCATTCACTGAACAAAATGATGAGATGCATTTCAACCTTTGCTGTGTACATTTGTCTCTACCGTTGATGCTTTGTGCTGAGAAGAGAGGACACATGATTAAAGCAAACAGTGATACAGATACAGCTTTCTTTCTGTTTTGATTGGACATGAGGTATGACTGGAGCCTGCTGTTTTAGGCACTGGACTACCTGGCTATCGGTGTGCATGAGCTGGCCTGTATGAGTGAGAGGAGGATCGAGAGGCTGGTGAACCCAGCCCTGAGTGAACTACCTGCCTTCCTCGTCAAAGAGGGAGGGCTGAACTCTGGCTTCATGATCGCTCACTGCACTGCTGCTGCCTTAGGTCTGTCTATGCAGACTCATCCAGCTCTCATATAAAAGCCTCAGATACATTTCAAGCTTTTTTCTTTTTTTTAATTAAAAACTATTGTTCAACAAGTATCCAATGGCTTAGTTGTTTGGCTTCTCTTACCATATCACAAGCTGTAACTCCACAGATATTTGATTGCTGTTTATTTCAAGCAGACAAAACAAATATGTTCTATACATGCATTTACTTTTAGAAGCGATAATCAAAGGAAGAAAATGAAAAAAATTAGGAAGTAAAAGAGAAAACGGAAAAAAAATAGATCGTCTTTCGGAAAAGAGCAGGATGAAGTACCCACTTACACATTCCTGCCCCTTTTACTAATTGCAATCTATTCTATTTTAACATTACACCACATATTAATTCATGTTTATCCATCTCATCACTGAAAATTTACTCTTTTAAACAGAATAATGCACAAAGATGAGGAAATGAGGTAAAAAAAACCCTGAAAAACTGGTGCAGAAGTTCTATTTTTAAGATTTATTCATAATTTATCCTCAGAAATCTAGAACTGTTTCCGACCATTTGTCTTTATAAAATTTGTCTTATGAATACACATGATTGTGTTTATTTAAGTTGAGGTATTTCAATAGATAAATGTTAACTTAATTGGGATGCATCCTCTTTTGGCTTTACCATAAGTGATTCCATTAAAAGCTAAACACAGTCCTCATTCAGTTTCTGTTGTAATTTTCCCGTAGTGTCGGAGAGCAAGGCTCTGTGCCACCCGTCCTCCGTTGACTCCCTGTCCACCAGCGCAGCAACAGAAGACCACGTTTCCATGGGCGGCTGGGCTGCTCGTAAAGCTCTGAGAGTCGTGGAGCACGTGGAACAAGGTGATGCATCAAAAGCTTCAGCGTCCACACGCTCAGCGCTCAGCTCATGCTCATGGTTCTGTGCTGCAGTGCTGGCTATAGAGCTTCTAGCTGCCTGCCAGGCTCTGGAGTTCCTGCGCCCTCTGAGGACCACCACTCCTCTGGAGAAGGTCTACGAGCTGCTGCGCTCTGTGGTCAGGTGAGACACCGAATGGCATGCCTTTCAGATGAGCTGAACCATGAATAATGACCATTTCTAATCCTAAATGCTAATTTGTTCAGGCCCTGGGACAGAGACCGCATCATGAGTCCTGATATAGAAACTGCTCACACACTGGTGAAACAACAAAAGGCAAATGTTTTAGAAATGAGTTATTAATTACATGACTGATTCAGTGGGATGTTTTAATATAACATGTTGGGTGTTTTTCTTCTTCAGGTCTGGATGACAGTTCAGCCTTACATGGATGAATACAGGAAGAAGATGCAAACTTAAAAAAGTCTATTTAAGGATGTGATCTGTAACAAAATCAAAATATTGATCTTTCAGGCGGATTTATCCACAGTTCTGACCTTCCTCTAGTCTCATATTGATTGTACTGTTCCTAATAATTCCTCTGACCACAGTACTCATTTATGACTGGATAAAAATAAATGAAAAGTAAAAATGTAATTTTAAACATCGCTTTTGAATTTTATTCAAAGGATTTCCATTACAAGGTAAACTGAGAGGACTTAAAAAAAAGCTGCATGATCTAACATGACAACAACAATGTGCCTCTTCCTGGATTTATACAGACATTTGGAAAGCAACACTTACCCCCCCGTAAACCCACCCTTTAACCCTCTACCCCTACCGCGGGGTAAAAAAAACAAACAAAAAAAGATTCATAAAAAGAAAACACAGCAACACACATAAACAGAACTTCATCACTACATCATGGAAGAAGACTAGCCTTTAAAATAAAGCCTTGAATTTCCCAGCTGATTTGGAACTTCGCCAAAACATTTGGTACCTCACAACTAGAAACTACATTTTCTACTAAACAGGTAGTGACTTTCTGTACATGAGGGCTTATCCAGATTTCACCCCGCCACCCAATGCCTTTTACCCAGTGGAAGGGTCAGAGGTCATCTGGCCAGCACGAGCCCAGTGGAGCCCTTGTGTTTGGGCAGAGAGAAAGGCCTCGTCATGAAAACTGGATCTGCTGTACAGTGGGAATCTGAAAAGAAGCACGTTTACATTAAAAATCTTAAAATATAGTACTTTGCATAAAACTACACACGGTGTATCTCACAGGTAATATGGTAATATTGGTAATATGACTTAATATAACCAGTCTATATGTGCTTCCGGTCACATGACGAGCCAAACGTTTACCTGTTGATATGAGGTGGTGTACACCATGACATTTTGCTGCTGACCATCTGCTGTGATTATCCCGGCTGGAAGTGGATTTGCTGGAAACAAAGATAAACAAATGAATAACAGGCACATGTGAGGAGGAACTAATTTAAAACATTTGCTTGTTGTCCACTTACAGAAGCTGTCGTCTGTGAGATCCTCACTCAGGCTCTCTCCCATCCCAACCCCCGGCATCCCCTTCTCTCCCTTCATTGCCTGGAAAACGAAGATGAAAGATTAAATATGACTTTTTCTTCTTCCATGACCCCTGGAGATGTAATTCATTATTAAAACCTCATAAAACGCCATTTTTTTCAGCCATAGCAGAGCAATGAGAGTAAACCAGCTACGAATGAGGACATTTTTATTAAAACAATGAACCGGAGCCATACAACAGTGGAATAACCTGGTTAGTCATCCCAATGATGCCATTAAGTTAAAGAACATGCATCATATTTTCTTTTTTTTTAGTAATTCATTATGGATATAAATAAGTCTGGAAACTTTATGGTCATTTGCCTTGTAAAAGGGGGCAAAATATCTCTGGAGGTGTTTGGATACTGTAAACCTGCTGAATGGCTTAGTCAGGGTGAGGGAATTAGTTCAGAAAAACAGTGTGATCCACAAGAGGGAAAAACCCTGAAGCCTCTTTTGTGTTCAAACCAAACTGAAGCTTAGAGACTCAAACACCTGCAGATATCTGCTTCTAACATGGAAACACTTCATCATTTGGTGGAACAATATTCAATTATTGTCCACTGAGACGGGGTATCTCGGGTGAAAAACGCAAAAACATACCTCATTAATAATGTTCGTGCTTTAATAGAATTAATATGATGAAAAATGACTTCAGAGATGCACTGAATGCAATCTGGCTCTACATTATCCCAAAGCAGACGTAAAATCTGCTTATTTTCATCTTTGTAATGGAATTAATCAGCCAGATTATAAAACCAAACCAAGCGTGTCCTCACCTCTCGGAACTTCTGTAGGTAGAGCTTTAGAGGATCCACGTACATGTCGAAGCCCAGCGTGGACATGGCGAACAGGATGTCTTCCCCGTTGATGGTCTTCCTCTTCTCCTGATGGCAGCGCTCGCTCGCCTCAGACGTGATGAAACTGATGAACTCGCTCACACACTCTTGCACACACTCTTTGGCATCTTTTGCAATCTGCAGATATAAAAAGAAAAAGAGCAAAAAATCTAATTAATTAAAAACAGAATAGGAACAAGTTGTTTTTTTTTCTTTTTAAAAAGAAAGTCACATTAACCATTTTAAGTCAAATACACTTAAGATCACGGCTTACTGTTTTTTGGGGGATTTTTTTGCATGAAGTCCAAGCAAAAATCCTTAGTTAATACCGACTGAGGATTTTAATTGATCAACGAATAGCAAAACACAACTCAAATGAATCAAAACCACAGTAAAATACTCAATAAAGCTTTACTGAACATCCAGGAATTGAAATAAATAAGAGTAGCTTGGATGATACATTTAAACCTTGATCTAATCCCTGCAATAGAGTACAAGAATTTGGAGTTTCAGACCAAACATGATCACCGTGAGACAACCGTGGCGGTTCTGATGACCTGGGGTCTTATATCAGCTGTCAGAGCTCAACAACAGCCAGTGTCGCGCTCCTGCCACTAAACAGTTTGTTTGTTTACAGCAGCAGACACAGTAATTTAGGAGAAATTGTGTCAGACTGCTCAAACATCACGACAATCCGGTTCTGTCGCACCGAACCGTTTCAAAGCGTGACACATTCATTTCCACTGTGTATGAGAAGAAAAAAACAAAAAAAAACATAAAACATAAAACAAAAGATCCATGATTATTTTCTCTTCTTCTTCACCAACCTTTCCAGTCTGAGGAACGGCATTTTTCATGATGCGAGCCACGTTGGCGATGGGAAGATATATGTCCTGCTCCCGGTAATTCTCCTTGACACCACCATCTTCAGTATCATTCAAATTATCCTCTCCATCATCTACAAAACATGCAGATAAAAATGAAAAATCGTTTCTTTATGGCACGAGTGGTGACCATGCTGTGCCATAAAGACTTATTTCCTCTTTACCCTCTTGATGTTGGAGAACATAATGACTGGGGGCCATGTATTCTCCGGTGATACCCAGCTGAGAGGCATCTGTGGTTGCGTTGTCTCCGTCCATCTGCAACACAAGATCTCCATTAACCATGTGCAGCTGCAGAAATGTAAATACAGACTTATTTCCTGCAGGCTTATCAGGAGATATTCATTACAGTAAATCCTGACAAGCTGGGTGACCTAGACTACTCTGATGCTGGGCATGGCTGAAAAGCACTGTAACCTGTGTATACAAGTTCAATGTGCTTCTGTTGTTTTATGGATTACTTGGCAAAACGTGAAGATAATAGAAAATTCTTGGGCCTTTTAATTCCCAAATTAAAATAATTCATAATAACAAGCCGGTCTACACTGTTAATTACCCCTTCACATCTTTTAGGACATGTTTGTCTAGTTGTGAGTATTACCAGAATAAATGAAGTTATTACAGTTGGATTTGTCTTGTGTACACTTGCTTCACCAGACTAAAGCCTGCAAACACAAATCTCCTCATTCAATAATTAAAAACATTTTATTATTCCGCTATTCGGTTGAGATGTTGCCGTTAAGACTGAACCGCGCGTGCTTAGCTTTGTCTTCCTGCCTCACCTTACATCACTGTTCAGTGATGTCTGACTTTCCAGATCGTTGTTCACATTGATGCATTCATGGTCCCATTTTTGTCTATTTAGAGAACAGAGGTATTTTCAGGGGCGCATATCTGACCCCCACTCCTCTTAACACGTTTAAGCGTTTGAACAGTGTGAAACAATTATAGTTAGCACAATGCTACCGTAGGCTAGCATAAATAATTATTATCGTTGATCGAGGATATCTTAAAGGGGTTAGTTTATTGTAGACACATGAACAAAGGACTGATATGTCAGACTATTGCTTGCTACCGTTTGGGTACTGTGTGCTAAGTGGTAGATGTCAGCAGCGGCTAGTTAGTTATTTAGCTAACATTAGCCAATGCTGACCCACGAATTTGAGCTAGTTTACTCGATATGCCCTGGGATGAATTCAGTTTATATAAAAGAGGCTATCCAGTGAGACATTACCTCCTTGAGTTAACCTATTCAGGTAGAAAGAGACCCCTGCATACATTCTCATTGTAAATCCGCTGAAACTCGCGTCTGCGTTGGCCTGTTCTTTGTCGTGCACAGCACAGCAAGACGAAGCCGGGCCGAAATATTTAACAGATGGTTTTTTAAGTTTTTCCCCAACAGATACTTCCTTACGAGGAGCCATCATTGTCTCAGACAACAGATAAAAAATCAGACAGAGACGGACATTTCCATTCGAGCTAACGAGAAATCGGTTAGCAATCATTGGCCGGAGCCAGGCACAAACCTGCAATGAAGCCCTGGTTGGTTACCTTCCTGAGACGGCTGTTTGGTTGGACAGAAAATGGCTGCGAAAGGACCAGTCCCAGCGCGGAACCGCGCCTGCAGTACCGCGTTTGATCAGTAGGGGTCCGTGCTGCATTCCCGGACCTCTTGCAAACTCTCATATCAGGCTACTAAAAATTACAAGACAATTATTTTGACATGGAAAATAACTTGTTTGGGTGTTTAACATTTTTAATTTCAGTAAATAAGTCCAAAAACCGTATTAATATGAAACAACGTTGTAGATATTCCTTTTACTCTCGTCCACCTTGTGTTAAATGGTATACATAAGTCTTACATTTCAGTTGGCAACGGAACGCATCAGTCCAAGCGCGTTGTGCAGCTCGGAGAAGCTTTCGCCCTGCAACATTGTCATTTCGTTGCACTGCTTAGTCTGGTCAGCTTTTTTTCTTATTTTCTCCACTTTTATCTGAAACAAAGCATTGAACTAATTTAACTGTAATAACTTGAAAACAGTGCTAATAAATGCGCAAACTTCTGGTGGAAGGTAGGCTGCCTTGAGTTTCTTTGATCTTGTCTTTTTCTTCTTCTTTTTTTTTTTTACCCAGTTTCATTTATATGTTCCCTAATGTAGGAATATGAGTTTGTTTGTTTTTAATTTTAGAGAATCACTTCAATAATCAATTGCATTTTGGAAGTGCAAGTCAGTGTTATGAAGTATAAAACTCCCAGAACAGCTGTCCACACGTGAGCAACACATATTAAAGGTCCTGACCACTAGATGGCGCCATCTTGTTTAAAAACTTTTCAGCGTAAGGAATAATAAAACAAAAAAGCTGTTTACCTTTCTAAACTTTTCTCAGCTCTTCATTAAATATATGTATGTATTCTAAAGTAAACAATCCACTGGCATAGACCTCTCATAGTGAATGTGATGCAGGTTCCAGGGACTCAATTTATTATTCTATATCAAGCAAATCATTATTTTGTTTGGTGGCTTACATTTGGTCACCTCTACCTGCTTTAGATAATAACTCCTGCATCACATATATAATGTTCACGGTTGAATTTCTGCATAGAAATGCAGCTAAGGTCATTGAAGTGTTTTTGTCTGCTTGTTTATTTTACTGCCAGAGTGAGCAGAGAGGTCAAAGTCGTTCCTTTTGCTGAGCCTGTCCATTGTTTGGATTTTCCTGGTCAAACTTTTCTCGCTGTCCAGGCTTGTGGTAGTGAAACATGGATCCACCAACAGGGCCTTCTATGGGGTTCTATGACTATGATCTTCTGGTTATAGGAGGAGGATCAGGAGGCCTAGCTGCTGCAAAGGTGAGCTTATATGAGCAATGTTAACCTTTTTTCTTTTCTTTCTGCTTTCTTCTGTTCATTGCTTTTCATTTGTAAAGCTTTCAGTTAAGTGAGGATAAGGAAAAGCAATGACCTGATTACATCTGTATATTCTTATTAATTCAACAGGTAATTAATTCAACACGTAATACTGCATGCATGCAAATAGATGCAATGTGCAACAAGACACAGTTCACCAAATTGCTACATATCATTGTTAAATGCATCATGCAGCATCAGAAAAGTTGCTAGGTCTGTTTAAGTTGAGCTAATTGGATGGACTGCACTGCATTGCAGGCTCTAAAATAAAACTGCAGTGCAACAAAGTCACTTTAGCTTTGACCTCAGCAACAAAAATCACCATGCCTCGCGTGATGTGTTTGGTAACACATCACGCGAGAAAATTTGCAGGAAAAAAAGAGGACACTTTCCAAGTAAATGGTAGAGATCCCCACAGATCATTACAAACTGCTTTGTATCCATTTGTCACTGGAAATAAGGATGAATATTGTTTGCAAATTTCACAGCTTTCTAGTTATTCTCAGGCTAGAATAAGACAAAAATAACTCCCCATTTATTCATATTTGTTGCCCACTTATGCAAGCCTGTCTGCCCCCGGTGACTAGAAGACCCTTAACAAACTGAACCTTATAATTACAGCTAATCTGGTCTAGAAGTGGTCTCTGCCAAAGCGCAGACCTGATGATTATCATATTAATGAGCTTTATGGTAATGGTATGATCCGTGAGTATCTAGAGGGAAGAGGAAATGGGAGGAAGGGGCAAGAGCCGGGATAGTTGGGAAGTGCAGATGCTTAACCCATTTAAATATTTAATTCTTCTCCTTTGTGTTGCTGTCTGATTGATGCCGTTAGGAAGCTGCAAGCTTGAGAAAAAAAGTGCTCATCCTTGACCTCGTGGCCCCCTCTCCAAGAGGCGTCACAAGAGGTGGGCATTTAATTCTGCAAGTATTAAAAGTTGTGTTTATAATGAATAATCTGTTTTCTAATTTTAAATTTCTCCACCCTTCCAGGACTTGGGGGTTCAAGTTTCAACACAGACACCATCAGGAAATATCTGCAGCAGACATCACTGCTGGGAAAAGCTGTCCATGACTCCAAAGCATATGGCTGGAAGTTCAAAGAGGAGGTTAAGTAATGTTGTTTGTGATTATTTCAATCATATAATGCATGGTTTTAACTGTAAAAGTAAACTGAAGCTGGCTTATGAAGCAACAAGTTAACTGAAAAGCTGCTAAATCCAATGCAAATATGTTTTGTAGCTAAATTAGATGTAAAACTGTTTCTTTGTTGCAGCGTCTCATGGCTGGAGGGATCTGGTGCAGGCTATTCAGGAGCAGATCAAATCCAGCAGTTTAGAGCTAAAGAGGGAGCTGAAGAGCTGTGGTGTCTTTTACCTGAACGCCTGGGGTGTGATTGTGGCGCCTCATACTGTTGAGTTAAACTTAAATGGCTGATTTAAATAAATATGCAGAAATCACAGTTTTTGATAGATTCATTGAAGAAAAAACATCAGGGAAGAAGATGAGACAGGTAACAGGGGAATGGAAAAGTACAGGGTTGTTAAAAGGAAATAGCAGGTGAAACATGTTGCAAATAATTAGGTTAATTAACATCACTGGTTATAAAAAGATCACCTTAAAGGAATAGAGTCTCTCAGAAGTGAAACTTGACTGACATTTAGCACTCTGTCAAAAATACATACACAGTATAATATCTGAAACATACTGCTTAAAACTAAGCCAGGGTCCACACTACAGCCATAGGACTGCAGTGCAGGCACAGGAACGACTTTGCAGACCAAGCAGGCATTATTCCCAACATGCAGGACCCCCATGGGGAGAACACTGCACTTATAAAAAGTATCAAATAAATCTAAAAATAATAGGAATATATTTTTTGTTATCAAATGTAACCAAAGGAACTAAGAAAATGGTGTTCATCAGAGTGATGGTTTGGCTGTAAAATAAATATATTTTAGCCCAAATCATTGTAGTTATCTAACCCAAACAAAATAAAGTAAAGATGAATGACCTCGGCGATGACATTAAACCCGCATGTATGGGCTGCATTTCTCTCATGCCATATGTAGGGGCAACACTTCACAGGATAGCATTATGGTTACATGGACTAATGATAAAAATGACCTTTTCTGTTCTCCATAGATAGGGCTATTTAAATCAGATCCCTCTGTCAACCTGGATATGTTAAACTTATATTATATTTCCCAGCACATGGCATTTTGTGTCATTATTTATTAAAGACAAACAAAGAAAAATGCACCGAGTAGCTGCCTCCAGGATAATTACTAATGACTGATGATGATGCTCATTTATGTTGCAAAAATAACTTCAATTAGATTATTCTTAGTATTATTGAATTCAGTTCAAAAGATAAATTCTGATCTCTGTCTCAACATTTAAAAAGTGAATAGTACTTCAGATCTTTATTATTTTTGACAAGGGGATTCCGCAGCTCCAACACAGCAGCATTCTAAGGGGAGACTTCAAGTGACCATGAAGTACAAGGACGGTCAAACTAAAGAAGAAGACTTTGATACAGTTTGTCTTCATTTTCCTCATAGAGAACAGCAGCAGCTGTTGTACATGTATGTACATATGTACATGTATGTGGCTGCTGTGTGCAGGTGCTGCTCGCTGCTGGGAGGAAAGCATGCACCGGCGGGCGACATTGGTCTGGAGTGTGTCGGGCTGCAATACAACCAAGAGTATGTTCCGTTTTTTTGTTATTACAGTATGAGCAGAGTTTTCATGCAGAGCAGTTGTCAGTTTAACTGTTGCATGTTTTTATAGCACTGGCAGGATCCTGGTGAATGAAAGGGAACAGACCAACATAACCCTGTGGTTTAACCAGAGGGAAACACATTACAGGATCTTTAGTGGATCAAAATATCAACAAAACAATAACAACAAATTCAATCAATGATTTCTGGTTGTTGCCCAAGTTTGTATATGTAGCTTAGCGGCTGCTTAGTGAGGCGGGTGTCTGCATCTCCCTCACAAACTCACAACTTATTGGAGCAGGAAAAGATTTACTTTAAAGTGTCTGGATATGCAGAGCTTATAGAGACATACCCGAACATATGTGAAGCTATAATTGCTTTGAAACGTGGCTCTATAAAGCGCTGATTTTGAATGGGAGAATACATGTGTGCACCATTTTTTCTATTTGTTTCCTGGTGTTTGTGTAGTTGAAATTGACTGAAATTTTGTTTTTCATTCACAGTGTGATTACACTAGCATACCCACGGTCATGCTCACCCCACTGGAATACGCTGCTGCGCTATAACGGAGGAGAAAGCCAATCTAACCTTTGGAAAAATAACATTGAGGTAAACAAGCGCATGTGTTAAGCAAACATGACACCTCAGCTTTTCGAATGAGCTGATTTTTTTTTTCCCTGCAGGTGTATCACAGCTTCTACTGGCCCATGGAGTGGACTCTCCCTTTAAGAAATAAAAACTCTTGCTATGTTAAAGTCATCTGCCACATCCCTGAACATGTATGCATCCTGATGTATTTATTTACCATCAGATTTCCAAGCTTGTTAACCACAATTGGTGACAAACACACTTATATACGATGCCTTCGGTGTAAAACAAGAGCTCTCCTTTTCTTTGGGGACGCTTAGTCACAAAACCATGAGTTCTGTATTAGCTTGCACCTCATTTAACCGCCCACCCTTTTGTTATATTTATAGCTCTTCCCACAGTTGACTTTGCATCAGTCAAGATAACAGCATTTTCTAATGTCTCTCTGTCAAACTGATATTAACCGCTTTAATATCTGCCCTCGGCTCTCCCACTTATATTATCCTTGATTATGTAAATCACACTGTTTTTTTTTCTTTCCTTTTTTAAAATTGGGCCTTGCTCTTTATCTACAAATTGAAATATACAAAAAGCCAAAACTAAAACTTAACTTACAAACCAAAAAAACAAGAAAAAAAAACTGGTTATATAATAATGATATGTGGTCTCACCAAACAGCAGCTTGATGCCACAGTGGGTATTCACCCCGGATCTGCCCAGGTCGGCCCTCCTTTCTTTGGCATTGTTTTAGTTTGAATCAAAACCTCCTGACGTTTACCAGACGTTCAGGCACAAATTTACTTTGAACAGCTTTGCCTTTGATTTCTCCTTCTATCCATCCTTCTATCCTCCCCTCCTGTCAGTGGCATTTGTTCCCTGTTGCTCGTTGTTGTTCCTACGGTCTGAACATGATCTGCATTCAGACTTTGCTCATGTTATAGCATGTTGGTGCCAATTTGGGGCAGTATAACAAACACGGAATAATCTGAGCTGCGGTTGGTGCTCTTCTTTGGCTTTGTGTAGCAAAAGAAGTCCAAGTAGAAAAAGATATACTTAAAGTGATACTGTCTAACTTTTGACCACTAGGGGTACAAAACTCATAAGTTCCCCAAAATTCTGGACCCCTCAGACACCGTTTTCCCCTCCTTGCTTCCTTCAGCCATGGCAATCTTTAGATTGAAGGAGGAAAAAATAGCAAAAAGCAGACCCCTCTGTGTTTATAGAGGTGAAAGCGTAAAGGAAAGTGCTCCAGTTCACATGATCCCATGAGAGACGGATCCGCTCCTGTAAAGTTACAATGTCTAGGTTTTGAAAAGGGCAGCCCCCTCTGCACCCCGACATGTGTCAAACACTGTATACTGACACCAGAAATCCTCCATTGTCACTCATATTAGGCTGATATTTGGGTCAAAACTTACACACTATCCCTTTAATGAAATCGTTTTTTATGTTGTACTATTGGTTATTGACTATGGAAGACATGCTTGAATTCTTTTTATGTCATGCCTTTTTGATCACAAGTCATTTATTGCATTATTCTTTAAAAGAAAAGCTTGTTTTTAGCTATAATCATGTCATTAACTTGAGATCGCAAGTAGAGTGATATCTTAAGAGGGCTGTTTTTTTTCTTCAGAGAACAAGTTAAATTGTTTAGTTAATTAGGTCTATTTAAAGTAATTTTACAATAAGCAGTAATAATTATTGTTAAATTATAAATGGACGCCTTGAGTAACCATTAAAGTCCGCCCTAACTGACATACCAACATTAATGAATGAAGAACAAGGTTGTTAACACAGGATAATTTATCCCTACATAATTATCTTGTGACGATCAGGAAAAATAAAGATTTTGAGACAGCGTTATAATCAGCCAATTATAACAAAATCAATCTGATGAGAGTTATGTTTTTAGATATTACCATGTTCTGCCCCCGGTAAAGCTCCGCTGTCTGAGGTCAATGCCAGAGCAGCTCATTCAATTGAGTTTCCTGCTCAAAATGCCGCCTGCTTTAATTATTCATGGCCAATATTTAATAAAAGCTGTCACTCAGAGAATATAACGCCAGACAGTGACCTCACAGTATGGGCAGATTAATACTTGACATTTTCAAAAATTAATTAATGAGGTATTCAGTCAAGTGTTAAATAGAGGGCACTGGTGCTGGCAGACTCAGCTAAAAACAGGTCTCAGCGCATGGAAGTATCATGAATCCCCCTTTGGACTTGTACGGTAGGATGCTTGTTCTCAGAGACCAAAAATGTTGCCATTATGGGTCTTATAGGTTAGAGGTAAGATTCATTATATAGTTTATAGACATGATGGAGATAATGTTTTGCCAACATAAAGAATTATATCCTTCATTAATCAATTTTCGAGGCTGAAGGAGGATGTTAAGAGGAGTGGAAGTTGTTTTGTGTTTACTTATGCCAGGCCAGAACATCTAATGTATCTAGAACCAACTTCAAACCCTTTCCCTCCACAGTAAGTCTTTACCATGGAACATCTGTAGATGGTTCTATATGTTTGGTCATGGTGAAAGAGTTCGTCCTGTTTCCATTGATTATGACTTCTGGTATCAGAGCATAAAGAAGATCATGTGGTCAACAAAACCGGGTCAACACGCAAAAGCAGTGCATGAAAAGTAAATACACCCCATGACTCAGTGACCAGTATAACCTCCTGTAGCTGCAATAACTTAATCATTGTCATTAGTACCTCACATTGACATGGAGGAATTTTTGCTGCTCTTCTTCACAGCATTACTTCCATTCTTTACGTTTTTAAGCATTTCAGTCGTGCTGAGGTCAGAGTTTGGATTGGGTCATAACAACACCTAAATTTAATTCCTGCAGTAATTATGCTGTTGATTTGCTGCTGTGCTTTGGGTTACTCTGTTGCACAACCCAATATGAATGTCATATTTGACTGCAGAAAAGGAGCCCACATCATCAACTTTCCACCACCGTGCATAGTAGTTGCTCTAAGCTGTTTTAGTTGACAAGTTTAGTTTTAAACACACACGATGCTGTTCATTATGACCAAATATCACCACTGTGGTGCAGACTGGTTTTTGTTGTTTGTTCAGGTGCAGCTTTGCAAACCTAAGCTGTTTGTTATGCTTTTTATTCTTTAGAAGGAAGGGTTTCTTCTCCTCCAACCAACCAATTGGTGTGGAACATGTAAAGGATTTTTAATCCTTCCCAGATTAATGGGCAGCAATATTAAAATCACGCTGATGTCAGGTTTGGTTTTATTTTAGACTTAAATTAATTCTGCGGTGCTCTTCAACAGCCAGCAACTCTGCATGGCATCTAAGCTAAACACTTTCACTCACATTGAAGATGGGCATAGCAATGACTTCATGTGCCATAAAGTTGGGAATGGACGGCTGTCAGTCACCCAAATTCTTCCAAATAAACATTTTATTATATAACATGTACGAAGGTATTACTTATCCCATTTGATGCTCTAGAACCTCTTAAACAAAGCCTGTACTGCAGTGTTTAAGCTAGTTCTCATTTCACATTTTTCTATCCTTGACATTTGATTTTCTAACTCGCTGCATCTTTAAGCTTCAACACATGTTTGCCCAACTCTACATGTTCTAACTTATGAAATTTGCTGTGCTGACATGCTGATGAGATTTTTGTCTCTCTCTGCTCCCCAGGTGCTCACCTCTTTGACCCAAACCCTCCATATGACTGACGCCTTGATGCTGAGGGGAAACTGCTGAGGGTAGCTCCCTGCTGTCAGTCACAGTTTGCCATGGCAGGGAAGGACACGAGCATAGTGGCAATGGCGGGGCAGTCAGCTGACTCTCCAATGACGTCTTCACCTGAAGCCAGACAGGCGGGCGAGGACTGATGACCTGCTACTGACACAATTCTTGGTTGTTTGCATTTCTATGAAACATTTGCATAATTTTTAACCTACAGGTCCACTGATGTTTTCCAAGTTTCTGCCTCCGAAAGCCAAGTATTTTTCTTACTTTTTAAAAAAAATTTTAAAGATACTTTTTGTGCCCTTATTTGTGAGAGAAGAACTACAAAGGGCCCCCTGTAGCCGAGTTTTAAAGGCTGCAGAGAGATGATAAGACTTTGGCATTTGAGGCATTTACATGGCAAACGATTTGTCTCAGACTGCTTTTATTACTAAAGCACAAGCCTCAGGGGCTCATCCTTCATTTCATGTAATGAACTAGTTGAGGATTAAGGAATTAAACAAATTAACAGCACTTACTGGTGAATGTTCTCACTCTCATTGATGCATATGTTCTCTTTATCACAACATTGGGCAGGACTTTCTGACAATTTACCTTGATCTTCCTTTTTTCTTCCTTGATATTCTCCGTCTGATTTAACGTCGTCAGCCAGAACTTATGCCTTGAGATATCTGTTGAATATTCATAGTGGCCAGTCAGTGTAGCGTCTCATACAAATGAAGCAGGAACTGTAGGTAAGATATTTCTTAAAAGCCTGTCTTTGACCCTCAAAGTTCCCCCGGCTCCACACTCTGCATTTAGATTAAAAAATGTCCAAATGTGAGCAGAGGGCCTCATATGCAACTTTAATTCTGTACCTTATATTATGTTGCAGCTTGTAATGAGTGTGCAGGGTCCCATCCTTCCATTTTAATGGCTGTACTGTTGTGCAGTGTGCTGTTACTTTCTGAACGTGGTTGCAAAGTTATACAAATTTGACAAGTTATCCTGCAGACCACCTTACTGTTTTCAGTTTTTACCCTACTTGTGTAATAAGACAGATGTCCTAATTTGTAAAAATGCACAGGACACTCTTGTGCTTTCAAAGACACCACATGTCATAGCAAGGTCTGGATTTTAGCTTTACCTGTATAGTGGATAGTGTTCCAAGGTTTCGCCCAACCATTGTGTGGTGTACACTATTGCACCACTAGATGGCACTATATCTGTATGTGGATTGTTTTTTGTATTTTTTTAAAGGATGGCCATATGCTTTTATACATGACTGAAAGGAGAAACACAAATGGGAGACAGGTTTATGGGTTGAAAATCCTTCTTCTGTAATATATAGAACTATATATAGGACCACCTACAAATAGTTATTGCTATTTTGTTACTCGAGAGGGACTTTAGTGGATGCAGAGATATGTACATTTTTAGAGTCTGTAAACATGCACAAAGTCACCTGATTCATTTAAGGTGTTGTGAAATATGTTGTGAAATGTGAAAAACTTGCAAATTTTTCCACTGTGGGACAAATAAAGGTCTTCTGATTCTGAATACCAAATGAGAAAGTAAAAAAAGAAAGAAAAAAAGAAGTAAAGCTCTTTTAGAAATCTGTCAGTTTTTCTTTGTTGAGTGAAATATTGAACTGTTTATCAATTGGATGTATACTATTAATCATTTAGAGTAAGAAATGCCGAGTAAAAAGTTCTGAGAGTAAAAAGTGAAAATCTAATAACTTCTTGTGTAACATGTTTATCTGATTAGTAGCCTATGTGTTGTTTTAAATATCACACCATCTGGTTATAAGTCATAAAACGATTTGACTAATGATGCCTTTGAAAATCTATTAAGCAAACTTTTGATTATAAAGCATTGCTTGTGATTATATCCGAGCATGTTTCAGAAAATTGTTATCATACAAGAGAGTTTTAATGCTGCAGATGGTTCAAATCAAACTGAGTTGAACTGCTTTATGGATGTGTGGGTGTAATCTATAACAGTCCCTTAAGGGACAATTGGTTTCATTACCTTAAATTAGAACTCAGTAGCATGGCGTTGACACTGCTACCCACTGTTAAAAAGAGCTAAACTAAAGGGCTGGCATCTACATGATGGGAGCTAGGACATGGTTTACCAGTGGAAGAATTGGGATAATAAGTTAAGTAAAATTAAGATTGGTTTTAAAACATAATGCTTCGGAGTGTCACATATTAACAATTCCATGTAACCCTTAAATAACAGCTGCAACAGAAAAACACAACTTGGCAACGTGCAGGGCTAACGAAACTCAGGTGACAGTGAACCACACCAGCAACTTTAGAACACACAGCTGTAAAGAACTTCATCTTTTACTGTGATCACACTGTTTTGGCATAAATCGGTTTACTTATTACTTACCCATCTCCCCTGGCCACCCCAATCACACACTTTCTAGACTCGTCCCTGGCAATTAGCCTCATCACTTTGACAAACAGAAACACAAAAAAAAAAGTAGCTGCTAAAAGCAAAATAATATAGCCCCTCTTTAACTTTTCTTTAGAAAAATTCTTTTCCCTTTATATTTCCTGAACTCTCTCAAAAACAGTCTCCTGTTGAACGCGCCTCAACAACTGATTTAATTGTCCTGAACTGCACGTGTGGACGCGCTTATTTTCTCCGAGCCGGGGTGCCGCCACGCCTTCCCTGCCCTCACTCTCCCCCCTCCTGCGTCCCAGCAGTGGTACGCTCCGACTTGGATGCGTTCAGCTCATTGACCGGCGAACAGTCCACATCAGTACCACCAGAGCCCCCGGAGATCCCGACAAAACCGGCCCTTCATTCCGCCCTAACAAAGCGAGACGCAGCCGCAAGCCTCCCCATCCCGCCATGAAACAGACTCTGAGCGAACTGATGAGGATGAGCAGGATATGCCGGATGGTTTTTGCCACTTGTTTGGGATCGTTTATTCTGGTCATCTTTTATTTCCAAAGTATGTTCCAGCCAGGTAGGATCTGCCTTGTTCTTTTCTTTAGAAGAGTGCGTTCAGACCTTTGCGTGTGTGTGTGTTGACGCATGGCATCTTGTCTGGCCGCGTCCTGGCACGCTGACAGATCGATTTGTTCGCGCTGTAGCCTACAGTAACGCAGTGGATGAATTATAGCGACGTAAAGACGCAAATCATCCAGCTGTAATACTGTATGAATCTTTCATGTGGCAGCCTTCTGGTTCTCTTGTTGCACTTTTTGCTCTGTCCTTTTGTTGAGCGGCTCTTGGTGTGAAGCGGGTTTGTGCGCTGCCACCAGTCGCTGCTCACTCGCTTCACCTCAGCTGACAAGTGGCATGGGTATAGTAGCGGTTTGGGAAGAGGAGGAGGGGTGCTTTTGTCTTATAAAACGTGGCTTGGCTATGGGAAGCGGTGCTCCGACCGGCAGCTGGGTTTGGCACAGCGTGGGCACCGGCAGCCTGAAGCGATCCAAATAGCGAATCGTATAATCTGAAGAGTAAAGACTAAGCTATAATAAGGATTTTTTTTCAACTAATCGTTTTGAAATCCACATCTAAATGCAAGAAATCTCCAGGGAACATTTAGGACCAATGTCCTCTTTAATCTGAGCGCGTCTGGAGACCTCGCGTTTAATAATTTATGGCACATTGAAGGGAATCCTCTCCAAATCAGCAGGGGGTTCTTTGCGAAAATCTGCATCACATTATGCTAGATTATGACCACATGATCCTTTTTTATAAAGAGAAAGAACAAAACGAGAGAAAAACCTCCGTTTTGTCGAATCTACGCCCCTGTGGATGCGATAATGTTTAGTTGTACAGTGGCGTCTGTGCATTACAATTAAAAGAGACCGCGCTCGGACGCGCAAAGCACAGGCGCACCGAGTGTTTGCACTCAGCGCTGCTTTAGTTTACAGCCTATCTTTTAAAAAGGGAGGAAAAATAAAATATACAGAACGCTACATGGTATGTAGGCTTCAAATTTATGTTTACAAGCTGAAACATTCTGGAGTAGGTAATAATAACATGCTTCTGCAGGATAAACAGTTCAATTGGACTTCCAGTGAATTTTATGCTTAATCTAATAGTTTTTCCACAGCTGGATTAAATAATATTCCACAAAGAAGAAAGTGCTTATAGTTTACAGTTTTAGGCTGCAATCTGATAGATGGGGTTGTTTGGATTAGAGAGAGAGATGAAACATGAGATTCAGAAGAGAGAGAAAGCTAATTTAATCCACAGCAGCATGAAACTGAGCGGCCACATCTCTGATCAAGGAGGCATTCTGTGTAAATACACCAGCATGATGTGAGTCACCAGTGCTGATGTTGCTGCTGGCAGCCTGTCCAGTCATTATTTCTGATCCCTTATGGGGAAAATCACCAGGATGGACTCCTTTTGGAGACATGATATTAAGTATAAATGTCTGGAACATGCTGTAGGGGCTGAGTTTTCCATGAATTACAATTTATATGATATCAAACATACTTTTATATGACAGGATTGTCTGTGGCTTGTGTCGCTGAACTGGGATAAACGTGATAACACATTTAGCTCCATTTTAACTTGAATCAAAATCCCAAAACACTGTTTAGCACATAAAAGTGGAACTTACTTATATTAATGGCTCCCCTCAAGGATGTTTTCTGAGCCAAAGCAGAGCATTTGGGTCAAATATGCAGCTCACCTGAAAGAAAATGAGTACATTTGTTTCTGGGCATTACACTAAAACAAGTCCACTCAAATTAAAGTGATTTAATTTCCAGGGTTTACTAGACTGAAAGTTCCAGTGGCTCCATCTGTTGTCCCAGATGTATTTGCAGTGAAAGACTTTCAGAAAATGACTCCTGCTACAAACTGCTCACAGTGTTTCAGTGGATTGTCAGAAGGACCACACTGCTGCTGGGAACAGATGCTCATGCCAAAACTTCAGATAAAATCTCTTTGGTCTGCACTGTATGAGCAAATACTCCCTAAACTGAATAGACTTTTTTTTATTTCTTTTTTTTACAATAGCTCCTTTTTATTTGATATTTTTCAAATTTGAATGTGGGCTTGTTTTTGTCGTTTTTAGGTTTTACACCTTTTATTAGAACATGTTTTTAGAAAAATAAATAAAAAATTATGTAATAGCAGCAGGAACAGGAACATGCAAAGTCAGACCTCTCTTCTTCTGAACATCATTAAATAGCCTTTCACGGAGGGAATTGATTGTAAAAATTTAACCAAGGCTCCATTAAACAGTTCTCAAGGACCTCATAATCCTGCTGTCATTTGTGCCACTCTCCCCAGACATTGCATCAGCATTTGCCCAACACAAACACACATTCACACACACATATACACACACAGGTCAGAAAGTTGTTGCCTCATTTATTTTGATGATAGGATGCGTCACCCAGGATGCTCAGATTGAAGAGACGTCTAAAAGAGGGTGTTTGTGCAGGAGTTTGGATGTAAGCTGTATTTATTTATACGTTATTATACAGGTGGGACGGATAATATCGGGCAGTGTGTGTTTACCATTGTTTACTTCCCCAAAAACACTTGTTCTTATCTCTGTCTTTGTCAGTTTGCCTCCTTTCTGAAATGACTTAATCACCCCGCAATTGACTCTCTCTTGTCTCCACCCCTTCCTTTACTCTCCCTTGTACACACACACACACACAGCTACACCATTGTTGCTGGTAATATACATTTCCAGGCAGTGTCTCCCTGGTTCAGGCATGTTTGGTCGGCCTGGGAATCCTTCCTGGCCTCCCAGTGTAAACTCTCACCTCTCTCCCAGGACCTCCAAGGTTATGACCTCTTTTAGAAGAGGCAAAAGGGGTGGGCAGGTGGGGCGGTATCACACTATAGACTTAACTTGTACACATAAGACTTAAGGCTTGAATTACATAGTGAACAAGGATTTAGTGTGTTGAACAAAAAAGTCATGCTCATTATGAAAAAAAAAGGAAGTGCCACTGTTGGTTTGTCTGGGAGAGGCTGGAGTTTTAACTCAGTGTCCCGTGATCTGGCATGAGACTAGCTGTAGAAACAGACCTGGAACTGATGCGAGTGCACGGCGTCAGTCTGCAGGTCTGTAGGCTATTCAAAAAGAGTCTGAGGGAACAGGAAATTAGATTTTGTTTGTAGTGAGCTGTCAGGTCTGCTAAGCAGGCAGAGCGTGGCGGCAGTCCTCATATGGACCACTTTGGCCATTTCTATCTTCTGTAAAAACACTATTTCTAACTTTTTATTATTATTACCTGGATGTTAGCTTAGAGTGCGACATTAAGTTCAAGGAAGTGTCGGAGAAAGGTGACTTTTTGGTGGATCTATAGTTGGCCTGGTGATCATAATCCTTTTTTCATCAACTAGCTTGCTGATGTTGGTAAACCATTTGCTTATACTCTGGAAAAAACTGTTTTGGGTTGGAAATTTCCTGCTCCCTACAGAAAACAGGGCAAAGCTAAGTTTTTTTTTTCCAGTTTTTTTTATGACCTTGTCCTTTCCATCACCAAGGCAAGCGGGACGATGGTCTGGCCGTCGTGTTGTGCCGAACAAATTAGCTTTGCCAAGAGGGGGCTTTATAAAAGGAAATGAACTTTGTGGATATAAAGCCTTTCTTGATACTTCAACAATATTTTTTATTTTATAATTCAGTTATTGCCTAGTTACATGTTAATGCTGGACCTGGCAGGGGAAACAAAAACAAAGCAGTCGATCATCAAAAGCACCCACAGGAAGATAATCATAAGAAAAATGAACAAGAATAATCACAATGTCTACTCAAATATACCTGTTAAGTATTAATCTCTGACAAATGTTTCTGGGATAAATGAGGCCTGTCGGGTAATACGTTAGAGATAGCTTCTATTCTGTTCTATATGCCTCTGAATAGGTTTTGTTGCATACAGCTACATAGATGGAATAAGTTGGCTAACATAAGCTGTCTGAAAAGCCAAAGTATGGAGAGTTTATTTAAAGTTTTGGAAAGTTTCCTATCTAAAGTTAGAACAAATGTGAGAAGATGCATTGACTTAGGAACTGTTCTGTGTTGTGAATTTTTTCCTGAGCCTAAAATGTTTGGTTACTACACAGTTAGGATAGGATCAACATTAGGAAGATTCTTTATTGGGCCCCAGGTCTAACTAGGAAGAGATAAAGCCCTCTGGTTTGTTTATAATGTCAAAAATCAACATTTTGCGCAATTTATTTGATTATACTGTGGGTTACAAGAATACACTCTGTTGGAGCTTTCCTTTTCCCTTTTTTTGTAATTTTGTGCATTAAAATCTGTCATATGAGTTACATTTTTGTACAATTTTGTGAATAAGAAAAAGAATATGAAATAGTCTGATTTGACAACCCTGCCCCCAAAAAAGGGAAAAAAATAAATAAAAGAAAAATTATTCTAAAAAATATATAAATATTTTAATTTCACTTCTCCAATTTAGATATTTTTTCTAAAAAAAATTTTTTTAAACTATTTTTATAAACAATCCTCAAATAAATCCATTCAAGTTACAGGTTTCAACATAAAAAAATCCAGCTAATGAGATGACTAGGTTTCAGGCTGCTGTAGGGGATTGGTCGTGGATGGAACCTGTCATGCATCGTGTTATTTCTCAACCTGAAGAGCCAGCTTGTTTAGTTTAGTTACTGCTTTCTGACAGCTTTGAGCAAAGACCTGTGAGTTTCCACCAGCCTCTTGTCTCTCTTCATTTACTTTGAGCTCAAAGTTACTTCACGCTTTTGACAGCCTTCTCCTGTCTTATCATCCTCAGTCTCTCCCAGTCCTTTAAAGGTATTGTAGCTGCAGAAAAAGGCACAGCTAATAAGGCAGTTTGCTTTGTGGGCTGCTTGTTTGGTTTCTTTGTGAGGTGCCTCTGGGATATTTTAGAGCCTCTTTGTATAAATGTGTGTATGCGTGTCTGCAACTGCAGCTCTTTTTAGACTGTGACTGCTTTTTTGTGCACCAAAAAAGTTGCAAGTCACATTTATAGCACAAACTTCTGATGCTTTAAGAACGGTCAGCTCGACCCAAAGTCAGGTCTGACTGACCTCAATCAAATGCCATCAGTCTTTTTCTCTTACAGTGTGTGTGGGAGTGAGAGATGTTTGTAATGCAATGGAAAGTAAGAAAAGTGCAAAGGTGTGAAGCAAGAAATAGGAATGTCTTGAAAAATAATGAAAGATTTTTCTGGCTGGAATTTCAATAGAAAACTCGAAATTCCTCACCTACATTGGTCTGCATTGGCAGCGTCAGCTGTAGCCGATACAAAGAGAAAATACTGAGCTGACTCAAATGTGAGACCCTGTAATCTGAGCTCTCCAAAACGTTAGTTTTGTTAATGTTATTTTAGTCATCCATATGGGGGATGTCTTCAAATTGAGTCGTTTGAAACTTGCTAAATTTCTAGCCAAAGAAAAGATTTGTCTAACTCATATGTGGTAGTCATCTATTGTGTTTATTGTCTAATAAGACCAGAAAAAAACTGTAAAATTCTTTTCAGCCTCTGATGGTATATTCTGTTTTTATAAATAAATGAAGAGAATTGAATAAAATCTAGCTGATGACATTCATTTCTATGACGGTCAGCTGCACCTCTTTCAGTCAAGTTGTATAGATCTTACTGAAAGCTTTTTAAGTCAGCTATAATTTTTGCTGTTTGACTAAGATTTGAGATTTTCAAAATTCTTCTTCCCTTCATATCGTAAATGAGCCAATTCTTCTGTTTTGTTGCATGAAGGTAAGTATGAAAAAGTAATTTCTTATAAATGTTTTATTATGAGCTAGCATTTAATATACATAAGGGAAATCAGTCAGTATTAGACTCCTTTAATAAAAAAAAAAATAAAAAAATTTTGCTGGTGCACTCACAGTAAGACAAAACTGCCTTCTCCTACATTCCCTCTGAACGAATAAGCTTTAAAATACCAGTTTACAAACACTCCTCTCTTTATACATCTTCAAAGATGTTTAAAAGCTTAAACTTGTTCACCGTGGCGTTATATCTTCAGATAAGATGTTGCATGTTATATTTGATATTTGAGCACATCTTCTGGGAAGGATGAGCCTTTTCCTTTGACACGGTACTGGCCAAACAACTCTCTAATCAATTGTGAGAAAATCAATCAATAAAGTGATTATGTTAAGAATTTGTAGTTGTTGCTGACCCTTTAGCGTGTTGTAGATTGGTAAAGGTCAACATTGCAGCTGGTTAGTTTAACCTTTATGAGGAACACCTTTAGAAGAACTGAAGCAATGCAGTCACCAAAATATATAGAATAGTCATTCTATTCATCATCGAACTCTACCTTGGAGTTTAGTTCCATAAGATGAGGGGTGTGAGAATGGGCATAATGCAGCAGCTCTAATGAATCACCTTAATAGCTTCAAAGAGTAAAAGGTAGGAATTACAGATGTTACCAATCCAAATGGGTGTGCTGAGTTCAATTCAAAAGTACATCATTACTAATCACCTACAGCTTCCCCGAAGCTAAGCAATAGCATTAACATTCAAGTGCATCAATTTAACTTGTCAAGGCAATTTTTACCACTAATTTCTCAGCTTAATCCAATTAAAATGTAATTAAAAAACGCATGAAAGCTGCTGCAGCCATGGTGGTCTGTTCCAGTGATCTAACAGTATTTTCAGTTGTTGCTGTAATAAATGTCAGCATGCACATTTCAAGAGCTTCTTCATTCCTTTGTTTGATTTTTTTTTTTAACCGTGATCCTTTTTTAGGAATTATGACTTTTTAGCGTTGCTTTTTTGGTTTTGCAGTTGTGTCACAGGGCTGGACTGGTGTCTTTACAGAGCATGTGAGAACAAATGACACAAAAAGATAGTTAAATCCAATCCTTTGTTTGTGTGAATGCATTCATGCTGGTGTGTGTTTGTGCAACCAGTTCTTCCAGCCCTCGTCATTGCCTCCTGTCCCAGTCCCCCCCTCAGCTCCTGCATGTGTCTGTGTATTGTGAGAATGTATCCCGGACGTCCTGTTTGTGTAATCTTAGTGCTACTGCTGTTTTCCTGTCCCGCGCTTTTGCTAAATCCTGGATCAAACGTCCCAGAACATCAAGGGGGAGGGGTGGTTCTCCCGATGTGTCCTGCTGTGGCTTTAGCATCCCCATTCAGTACCAGTATGCATGTTAACTTTCACTCATAATCTTTAGGCCAATGGAGAGTAAGCTTTCTTTTTCCATGTAAGCTGTAAAATAACCGTGAAATAACTAAAAATTCTACAAACACTAAATGGAGAAAAACGTTAATTATAAAAAATGTGGAATACCAAAACATTTCTCACTGATAAAAAGGGGCACAGATGCTTAAAGCCAATTTTTTCTAAGCTGAATTGATATGGTGACTCTCAAAGGCGACGGTACCTAGAAGAATTTAAAGTGGATTTATGATTCATTCGAGATGTAAAAGTATTTCAGGAGTTTAGCAAGAAGTGCTTTATAGATAATTAAAATGCAGTGCTACCCTGTTTTTGCTGCCTGTGACTGCGAGCATGTTTTATCATAGAGAACACAATGATATATTCTAAAGACATCCTCGGTATGAATATAAATGTTGTTAGAGAAAGTTGCATTCTGCAGCACTTGGTTCTTATGTTTTATTTCACTGGAACCAGTTTCCATTTGAATGACTACAGCACTTAATGTACTTATTTAAAAATAAAGGTCTCATCTCATCCGTAGCAGACATACTTAAAATACGCTTCTGTTGGGCTTCTATCAGTGATATGTGCTAGTCTTCTTCTATGGTTTCTGGTAATTGTCATGGCCTTTGTTTTTTTCTGAATTCAGAAGTAATTTGAAATAAATTAATATTTGTTTTACCACCAAAATAATCATTGCGATTTGGAGCATCACACTTTATACTTATTCACACAATAGGGTTCTGAAGTGTGAAGTACTGTATCATCTGCATACAAACAAATTTTGCTGTTGCTATCTTCTTTTTCACTATCAAAATCATTAAATGCAAATTACAAGGAAGGGGGTCCAAGAATTTAACCGTGAAGAACGCCTTTTTCAGAACACTTATATCTATCCACTAATACCATCCGGGTTGTTAAATTCTATCTGTTCGAGGCCACACAAGCATTTATTTATCTACAGTTATTAAAAGACTTGGTCAAGTCAATAAAAAGAAAATAATCCTGTTTATTATTATCCAAGCAACACATACAGGTGTGCAAGCTTAGATTTTATTATCCAAGGTTTTGTACTGTCTTTCCAAATAACATGAAATATCTAAAATCTGATTAGCTTTAATCTGAAGCTCTTTTGCACAGATTCTGCATCTCTCAAATCATCTCATGACATTCTTTTTTAGGCTGAAGACATTGTGTGGGTGTGAAGCTATCTGCAAATTTGCTTCTGAGTTGCATGTAATCAGGCTGAAGCACTCCCTCAGCTATTGGAATTTTTAAATTCTGAAACAAATGGCTTTAAATTGAAAATGACAGTCTGATAAACCTGTTTTTTGAGTTTGTAAATAAAATTTAAACAAAAAAAATTTGTTGTAGCACTGTGTTACTGGCTTCATCCATTTGCCCACAACTTATGTGCATTATATCTCCTGGTTGCCTGGCAACCTCACCATGATGAAAGAGAAAGCATGTTAAGTCTCTAAAACCACAACAGTTTGGGGGAAAAGAAGGAGCAATGAGAGAAGAAGAGAGATCCAAATATATGCATTGAAGAAGAAATGGCTCTCTGTTGATGGACAGCTGCTGGACACTCTTAGGAATCAGAGAGCTCATTCATCCAGAAATGGCTCAGAGTAGAGATTTTTGTCTTGAAAGAAACCCATTGTGGTGGTTCAGGTTCTGATCAGGACATGACCTCGCTGCCGTCAGGGCATGTTCACATTAATGGAGACCGTTTAATACAGTCCAAATACACTGGAAGATAATCTTATTGGGCCTGGTAATGTATGGACAGACTGCAGAATAAACAGGATAATCAGCTACAAGATTCAAATTAGCGATGCATTAATCATTATTTTTAAGTTCCTATAAGATTGCATGATTTAGATGTCTGAAGAAACAAACACATTTTTGTTTTCAGTTCATTTTGAAATATTAAGATAAGATCATCCTTTATTCAAAAGCCCAGCCGGTATTGTATGAGGTTATAACAGCAGGAGGACAGCAAGGCAAGGCAAATTTATTTATGTAGTCCATTTCATACGGAAACGCAATGTGCCGTAATAAGCAGAAGAAGAGAAGCACTCCCCAGAATAATTAAAAGCCAAGGCTAATAAAACTGTTTTAAGACTCAATTTAAAAGTTTTAATGCATACGTCCTTTTTTTCTGGTAGTTAAAAGCTAAACGCACATTCTCCTTCAGCTTAAACTCTCTGGATGGAAAGAAAATGTGACCCAGATGATTCAGAGGGCTTGGTGGTTCATGTGGCGTCAGTAGGTCAGAGATATATTTTGACCCACAGCCACTTGCCTTGCCTTTCCAACATTGTTTTATTTTGCTTGATTTTGTGGTGTCCTTGAGTTTTTGGAAGAAACTGTACTCTTTAGGAGGAATGATTATAAAATAATGAAAAAAAAGAACATTTATATTAATGTATCTACCACTGCAGTTTTCATCAATGTTCATAGTAATATTAATATAACTCTAAAGTTGTAGAAACATTAATTAATACATCTATCAGTTTATCACATTAGAAAAGGCCTATATATCTTTCCAGCATCATTTCAGACGCAGTGCTGCTCTGTTCTCTGTGCCCCTCTGAACGGGCTCAGTTAACATCGGATGTTACATCAAGTTTAATTGGCCGCTGAATTTGGGGCAAATCACATACATAAATTATTATTTGTAATGCAAATTGCGGCCATTTCTTCTCTGCTCGAGTACCTGCTAGATGGATTTTCCCTTCTGTTTCTGCATTTTGTCTGTATGTTTGAAACAGCAATTATAACAGGCTTTTTATGATCTGTAACAACACCATACTATGAAGTCTAGATCAGTTAGAGTTGGGTCTGGACACAGATTAGGGACCTTCCATTGCTGGTCTGTACTGCAGTCAACATTTCTTTAGTGCTCCTTTAACGTGGCTTTAAAATAGTTTCCAATCTTGCTTCTTCCTAATGCCCCATATTCTCCTCCTGAGTCCCTCGGTTCACTGAGAGCAGGCCGACTGTGCTGCCGCACTGCCGGGACTTTTGTTCAGGAGGCAGCCGGAGGCCTGATGAGGAGGCCTTAATTACTCAACTGAGTTGGTGACCATCTGCACGAGCGTCTGGACGTCATTAGAGAGGCGATGAAAGAGTTTCCACAAAATAAGAAACAAGAACACACAAACACACAACTCTTTTTTGGATCTTGTTTGAGACCTGCAGTAGCCTTTGAGAGAGGTTAAAGCGGTCATTCCCAATGTCAGACAAATACTTCCTCTTTGTCTGGCCTTGTGAGGACATGTCTGTCTCCCACACCACTCCAAAAGTTTTTTCTTCCCCCATTTACAGACACTGTGACACATTTCCACTGGTCAGAACAGCACACAGCCCTTATTCTTGGGGAATATAATAAACAGATACTGTCTGCCCATTAGAGTGCGAGGCCTCTCCAGACCTCTTGCATCTCTGATATCTCCGTCTCTGAGTCATCAGCAAGGTCTTTCTTGCCAGAGGGGATTTGAAACACACGCTCGCTCGATGTCTCACAGCAGACGCATACCAGTATACTTGCTCATGGGAACACTGCAGTCACTCCCCCCTCTGAAAAACCACGTCTGTCTGGGGTCTGTAGTTCTCATGATCTGGCTGGAACTGTCTCATAGTGGCATAATAACAAAAAACAGAAATGATAAAAAGAAGTTGTGGTGTAAATGTTTGTGGATCTCTTACTATGTCAACTTAGATTTGATCAAAGTGGCAAGAGAAATGAAGATAATCAGATTCAGGGATTAAATCATTGAACTGGGATGATGAGGCAGCAGCCAGAAGCCATTCTTGGGATTTACTTCCCAGGGAGGTGCAGAACATCCAAACAGACCTTCAGTTTTGGCAAGATCCTCTGGGATTGTCTTCCTGTGACTTAAGAGGGGAGAATGTTAATGATGCCACCAAAAGTGCTGCCTCCACCTCAACATCTGCCTCCACGTCAACATCTGTGTGCCACGCTTCATAAACTCCGTCTCAGGCTGATCCGGTATTTTAACACTTGTTTTGGCGGGTATCCTTCTGACTCATGTTGCGCCACTTTCCCTGAGGTACTTTCTTATCTCTCTGCACAAGTGCATGTGTGGGCATGTTTAAAGCTTGTGCAATATTAACTGAAACATGGCTAACATCTGTCAGACTGCAATGCTCTGCAGGAACATCTGGACTGTCTGTGGTTGCATTTGTGAGAGAAAGAAAAAAAAGGTGTGCTTATTTTTTTGGACTCTTGAAATACTTGAAAACCGCATACCCATATTAAAAGATAAGTCAATCTCTGCAACAACATGGTTGATGTGAAAATGCATGAGTTGTTGGAAGTACTTGTACAGTTGCAACCAACAAAATAATACCTAATTGATGAATTAAATGATTTGATATTGCCTTCCACGGTAGAATTGTGAAATTTGTTTTCTCCTGTGACGTCCCAGTAATGAGACATTTATTTCAGATTGAGGTCGCCTCCACACAAGTCGGGGATGTATTCGATCTAGCACCACATATGAAAGTGACCTGGGTTGCATTTTTAAAAAAAAGGATTAGGGAAGGTCAACAGATTAAAATTAAGATCAAATTTAAAATTCAAGCTTAAATGAAATGATACAGATTTGAAATTTTAATTGTGAACTATTTAAATGTAGCAGAGGACCGGTGGGTCTTTAACCTGAACTTAGATAAGCTGAGTGTTTCTGCAAAACATCCAAAATCACTGCAGCCGACAGTGGAAAATGTACACTAATTTGACCAAATAAGTTGTATTATGATGCCACATTCATGTGGGATGAGAAATCGGAAGTCCTGCTGTTTCATTTAGTCTGATATGGTCGTTGAAAACATCTTGAGCTATAAATGAGATGCATCAAGCTTGGCTAATCATCTCATACATGCCAGGTGCTTGAATCTTGGTAGGGACGTAGCTGGAGTGGGATGGCTCCCTGTGGTCATTATGCACAGCTTCCGCTACTCTTCAAGAGCCAAGAGCAGCAGCTGGAAGAGGTGGGAATGCAATCGCATTGCTGCTGCTGATAAATATTGATTTGGTTGTTAGATTTTGAGCCCTCAGTAGTTAGTTTGGAGTTTGGCTGTCAGCGGTTTGCCACATTAGGGCTTTAAAAGCAACAAAGTGCAAAGAGAGCTCGGGGATGTGTGGGTTTCCAAGCCTCTCTTTCATCCTTATCTCTGAGAATGTCATGGCATTGACTTAGAAGCGGAAAGCCAAGTGGACATGGTGATATATTCTTTGGAGGTAAATGCACAATGGTGCAAAATGTGCAATATGTGCAGTCATCAGCTTTGCATGGTGAGTCTAATGCAAAGAGGGTTGAATAATTTATGTATATGTGGGAAAATAAAGAGGGCGACAGAGTGTGTGTGTGAGTGCATGTGTGTGCGCGTGTGTCAAATGCACAGCGGACTGCATGGTGTAAGAGAAATGAATCATGGCTTTAATTAAGCGGAGGTTTGCTGAGCTATGTCTCATTAAACGGCTGGTAGAGGAGCATTTTAAAATACCTGCTCCACACCAGCCACTGGGACACTTTACAGTATTGGGAGGGATTTTCCACTCACCCCACCGCCCCATACCCCTCCTCCTTTACCTAGTCCCTCATCCTCTCTTCAGATTTTGCCTCATTTTGCTTGCTAGAAAAAAAAGAATGATCCACTTTTACTCATTAAGACTGTTAAAAGCAATCAGTCTTTGTAGGAAGCATTTCAAGATAAAATTGCAGCAGTGTATCTTGGCTCCACAGTGATTTCCTACAAATTCTTTAAAGGAGCACTACGCCATAAAGTCTGTTCAGATGTCCTACGGTGCATCACTCGGCCTGAAAAAAGGATTCAATTATGTCCTCTGAGGTTCCGGAGGAGCTTTATCAAGACCAAGACATTAGCTCTAAAGATGTCAGGGACATCAGTTTATAATGTAAGAGAGCGCTGGCCGCATGCAGGGGAATAAAAGATCGCCCCCTCCTAAAGTCAGCAAATCTCAGCTTCTGGTACATCAATCCTGATCTGTGTTTTGGAAGTCCTCTTATACCTTAAAGGGGTCGCAGCTATTCGGCTACTTTCAGAGCCACATTGCTTTCCATCAGTCTGACAGCAACGACTGTGTCTGCGTTGTGTCTGAATCACCTCTGGTGCTTTTGCACTGCACATCAAGACATACATTTAAGTCAAACCCACTTGAATGTATCTGTCAAAAATATTTTTTATTGAGATTACTTTTCACGGGCAGAAAAAACCTGTTTGCATCGTGTGGCAAATGCATGATTTCCACTGTTTTCCAATCAGGCAGCAGTCATACATCTGTGACAAGCACACCAGGCAGGACTTGAATCCTAAAACAAGAGGGAATATTGTGGGTGATGTTGGCACATTTTTGGGTGGGAACATGTTTAGCTGTGCTGCTCATTCCACAGAAGCACAAACTTTAAAGTGAGACTAATCAGACTTTCTAATGATGTATAACAGAAGACCAGTTGATATTATTAAAGCGAAGAAATGATCAACCAAACATAAATGTTCTTTCTTATTCTTTTTTGCTAAGTCTACATGTATAAACATACTTTTCCCCACTAATTACAAGTTTAAGTAGAAATTTATCATTGTGAGTCGTTCATTCCCTCCAGTTATTAGTAAGTTTGTCCATGCAGAGGATGAGGAAGAAAGTTTTTTTAGGTTGTATATTTCCTCAACAATTCACATCCGTTCCTCACCTCAGGGGTGCCACATTTTCTTCTCACAGCAGCCGACATTATGAGTATATACTTGTCACCAGGATCCACTGTGGATGAAATATTTTCCAGTTATACAGTACAAAAAATGGTTTGATCTAAAGGCCATCGGCTTCCAGCTTCGGTCCAATGTAACTACGCACTGCCATGATGTGGAAGTGGCTGCACATCCTCCAACACCATCCACAACCTGGGAAAACCTTTGGGGGATGAGAATGGGTAATAAGACAAAAAAAGGATTAAAATAGTTTTCTTTAAAATTTGCTGACACCTGAATCTTTGAATGTATTTTGAGTTCTACCTCATTAATTGTCCAGCTATACTTTGCTTTTTCCTATCAGCCACGGTCAAACCCTTATTTTCCCCACAAAGTGCTTCTCTTTTCCTCCTCAATTCCTCTATGGATCCTTCTACCACATCATCTGTTCGTCTGGTGCTGGCCGGGTTTCTCCAGCCTCCGTTGATTTTGCCAGCACGGCTGGTTTGGCCCGTTGCTTTGGGTGGATACCCGCTCATCTGGTCGCTGTGATGGAGACTCAAAGGCTCCTCTTATGATCTTACAGAGAGGTCAAGGAGGACATGTTGGCACTAGCCAGCAAACAGAAGTCTCCTCATCACTGACTCAGCAAGAAGTGGGCAAACCCAAACACACATACACACACACGCTCACCAACCTCTCTGCAAGTCTTGAAGATGGCGCTGCAGCGTGATTTGACAAGCCAATCTCGCTGCACAAATGGGTTTATTCTCTCCGAATGTTTGCTTATCCCTTTGGGAGCAAACTTCAGAGTCCCTCTGAGATTACAGAGCTGCTGACTGTGGATTGGATGTGAAACAACGTGCCTCTATTTTGCAATTCCTCTTAAAATGGGAAGAGCTGATCCTTTTGGGAAGCATAAATAAGCAATTTCCTCATTAGACACATTACCCCGTATGTGTTAATTGGTGTGTGTGTGTGTGTGTGTGTGTGTGTGTGTGTGTGTGTATACTCCAAAGAAAAGTGCTGGATGAATGAAATAAAAGCGTATGAATGGGGAACACATTGTAAAGTGTTTTGTAGAACGTTAAGGTTAATAGGTTCTATAAAATGTGAACCATTTGCTATTTTATAGCAATTTTTATGGTCCTGCCTGAAGTTTTGTGGCTTCCTTGATGTGGAACAAAAGTTCTGGTCAAGGTGAGGATTTCTTTCTCTTTTAACTAATGTGAGCACATCTCATTTGATAGTTTAACACATGAATATTAAATTTACATAACCCTCGCCCTCATTTTTACTTGCATAAAGCGATTCGCTCACAGTTGGTCACTTGAGGCCACTCTAACCTCTCGTTGGCACGGTAACTCGGATGACATGCAAGTCATGTTCTTCTAATGATGCTTAAAAGTTTAGTGTAACTCTGCACCCCTTTGTGTTACGTCTGTAAGCGTAGCTTCAGGGAAAAGAGGCGGACAGATGAGCGAACCATCCAACATGCAGCGTAAACCCTTTTTAAACGTGCGATGAAAGCGCTGGAAGCTCTTCTATTAGCTCAATAGGACAACCTGCAACTTCTAGAAATCTGCCTCCATTGTTCCTAGAACGTGCTTAACTAATATTTCATGTCCCAAAAGCTCAAAGTGTGCTGCATCTGTTGGACAGAAAAACCACCATGGACATAATTTCCTGTTGAAATGAAAATTTAATTTCATGGTTCAATATTCTTGTTTTGGACTCTAAATGGATGGATGTTGACGCCAAGCATCCTGAACCAAGGAGTGTTTTTTGATCCACATATAAAGTATTTTCCGACACCCCTCCACCAATCTAACCCCTCCTTAATTATATACTTAAGCTCAATATCCTACCTCCACCACAAACCGCTGTGAATTTAGCGTTTGGGTGGCCCGGTGGCGTGTGGCCAGGCCGTGCCAGGAAAAAAACATGGCAACACAGCAGAAAAATAAGAAAAAGGGGGAGAGAAATAGAAGCAAAGAGGAGAAAGTGTTTCTGGGAATGGGAAGTCATGACAACAGTGAGGAGAGGGGCGACCATGTGGAGGAAATGTCCAGCAAATAATGAGAGAAGATTTAAAGAAAAGCAAAGAGCCTGCTACTAATGGATAACATGAAAGGAGAGCAGTTCTTCCGCTTCCTTTCAATTAAAACTCTGTAAGCTTCACTATATCAACTAGTGTGGAAGCCGAGGTTTGATGCTTTCCTTTTAACCCGTGGCGGAAACCATCAGCTGTCCAGTCCAGTGCTTTCCAAAAATCAGGACCATATTTTTCCCCAGACCACTTTATTTCCTGCCATCACATTTTCTCCCTTCTGTTGATTTAATCAGGCTGTTTTCTTTTTATGGTATTTGAAAGATTTCCTTCTAGTTTCCTCCATCTGCCATGAGAAGAAACATTAAAGGACAGCTCAAAAAAGTGGTGGTAGCTGGCAGAAATCTGGCAGAAAATTAAACGTCTCTCTTTGAATCAGAAAAGATGCTAGTTACTATTGGAGGCAGTATAAGAGTACAACCCAATTCCCAAAACTACACACAATGCAATTTAATTGATTTAAGTAGCTCATAATCCAATATTTTCATCACAGAACAAATATCATTCTTAAAAGTGATATATTTTACTCCTTATTGAAAAATAATATGTCCTTTTGAATTTAATGGATGCAACACATGGTAAAAAGTTGGACAGGATGATGTCAACCACTCTGCAGCAGTGCAGTCCAGCACCTGGAAGCCATGTTGTTATATAGATGCAGTTTGCGGTTTAGCATCTGCTTCAGTGTGTAATATGTCCTCTGACCAATGAACAAGTTTCCACTGTGTCTACTTTAAATGAGCTGCGGCCCAGAAAATGGCAGCATGTCAGGATCCTGTTCGCACATGCTGGCTTTTTTGCATTATAAAGCTTTAACCTGCACAGCAAACGGTTCCAGCAGCCTGAAATACACTGCTGCCTACTTTAAAAAGTCTTCTGATGCCTCAAGATTCTCTGAATCTCTTGTAGATGATTCAATATTCATTCTTTGTTGAGAAACATATTTCTCCATATGTAGACACATTTTTCTGCTCAGATTGGTAAAACTCATCTTTACTTATAAAAGACTCGATTTACACTCAGTCAAGTCACTAGCCAAATGCTAATTACCAGGATTTGTAGCAACAAGCTCCTCCAGCTGTTCTTTTTTAAATGTGCTGTGGCACCTGATATTTTTTCTACGTTCTGTTGAGAATTAAATGAAATTTTGGTGTATTTGCAGCCCTGACTCCAGAGTTAGGCTCGCAACTATTAATGCTGCTTTATTGCCTGCAATTTACCTGATAAGATCTGAGGTTTACTTGGAAGCTACCTGATCTAAGTAGTTAATCTGATTGCACTCTAAGCAGCTGCATCATTTCCCAATTTGATAGTTTCCAAAGTATTTAAAAAAAAGAGTCAGGGACACTGTATCAGAGTTGCTGCAACTTAAAATTTGTCCGTGCACCTTTTTTTTACACAAACCAGCCTCAGTTTTGGCTTTGTCAACAAATACTTTTCAGACTCCCTGCTTCAGTTAAAGTCAGTGCTGCAAAATGCAGAGAATGCAAGAGGATGACAAACATCTCTGTTATCTCTTTATGCTAAATAATGGCTCAGAAATGAAGCTTTCATGCAGCAGTGCTGCACGTACGCCATTAAGACAAAGAAAGGCTGTTTGTGACTCTTGTTAATGTGTTTGAGTGTCACAGCCGGACACAAGCCAAACCACATCCAGACAAGCGCGGCAGCACGTCATAATACCGCAGGGTTAATAACAGCTGTCTGCTGCTCCTCTGATCTCCGCTGTAGTCTGCTCACACGCTTATTTTTCTCACATCTGTTTTATTCACTTCTCCTCCTGTAATATTTATATTTTCCACATGTACTCATCTCCTTTTCTATCTCTTTGTCACTAATGTGAATATATGAATGTATCTTCATGAGTTATTCAACCATGTTGTATATTTATCTCCGATAGATCACATATGTGTGTGTATATCATATCTGTATGTATGCATACAGTCGGTTCAGTTCGATATTTCAGTGTCACGGATCAATATTTTTTTGATACAAAAAATGTATTTTAATGCTTTTTTTAAACTTGTATATTTTAAATTAATTACAAATATCGTTTTAGATACTAAAGTACAGTTTCTTAATCTAATGTTGTAGTCTATGAAAATGACAGATTTTTCCATCATCAATGTAGTAAAACAATTAATAACAGAAAATATTCTGTAAACATGATCCCTGGCTCTGTGAATGCCTGCTGGAGGCGCTAGTCTGAGCACAGAAACAGACATGATACAGTGATGATACAGTGCTCACGGCTTGGTACACACCCTGTATTGAGCGATTCAA
>JAVQJG010290749.1:0-11725 GCA_036024015.1 Craterocephalus amniculus | reverse complement strand
GGTGCGTTATTCCCGATGATGACCTGCATTCCTTACAGTGGCGTGCACAGGTAGACGTCAGGTGGTGCTGGAGCACTTGCCCTTGCCCTCTTGACCGAGTAAGTGCCCTTAAGAGTTATTATTAAGTCATCATTATTTTGTTAGTAGGCTAATATGTTTGCTCCCCCGACATCTACGTCCCTAAACGCTGCAGCCGCACACACGCACCCTCCTGTGCCAGACCTGCCCATTTTGTTTGCGCGTTCACGAAGGCGGCACATCGCAGCAACAGCACAGAACGGCAGCTGCATCCACGTCTCCTCCCACCCCGCCTGCAGCTACGCAGGTAACATGTGAGTTGAGTCTCGAATGTATGTGTCCCCTTATCCTCAGTTGTCAAACTATTTGTCTTACGAAGTAGCCTTTGTCTGTGCAACTCTCTAAATGACCGATCCTAAATCAGCCAACTGCCCAGTCCCACCTGTTAAAAGAAGCAGGACGCTCGCCATGGATCAATTATTAGATGTAACGCGATGACCAGCACACAATCAGTGTCAGTTGGAAAAATACATAAAATCTATATAACATAGCTCAATATTTAGTCTCGTGTAGTTCTGCTACTTCATAAGAGTTGCTGCTGCTTAACCAAAACTAATGGGGATCAAATAAACAGAAAAATATTTGAAACTCACCTGAAGGAAGTGTGTGAGTGTGTGTAGTAGAAAGTAAACAATGTGCTCCAAAAAAACTTTAGGCTACCTCGTTTAAGTTTGGGCTCACAGATACACATAAGTGTAGATTTACATCAGACTTAGAGCAGACATTTATTTGCTAAATGCTAGAGAAAATAGCTGTGTGTGTGTCCTGTTGTAATGTCACCAAGCAGGCTTATTCATAGTTTTGGTTAACTTATATTTACTAATTGCAGCATTCATGCCTCGAAAGGAGAGACTGAGGAAATATACGGAACAACAAGCAGCCCAGGGAAGCAGTTCTCTACTTTTCTGAGTTAAACAGCAACCCAGCAGCAAGGAGGATGAAGAGGCTGATGATAAAGATGAAAGGTTAGAGTCAAGACCAATCAGTTTACGGTCCAGGGCCTTTATAATGTTTAGAGTTAAAAACTGAACTGTTCCCCTAGTTTTATTGAAATATTTTAAAAGCTGTCACAAAGTAGTGGTTTGGCACGATTATTTCTGGCATGAAGCTAATTTATTCCCATATATCGTCTGTGTATTTATATGTGTGTATATATATATATATATATATATATATATATATATATTACTGTTGGCCGATAGAAACAGCAACTTAATATTTAAAACAGTAAATGTCAAGTTTGGACGCTTAACATCATTTCAGACCCAAATTGTATTATCAACTTGTACAGAACTGTTTTATGTGTCATTAGCTGATGTTCGTCTCTCAAAACATACAAAAACCTAACTTCTTTACAGTAAGAAGCCACAAATACTGTTTTTCCCATTTGAATGTTGAACAACACACTAAAAAGGCAGAACTATAAGACATGGATGAGGACAGGAGCTACTGTTGGACCTCTACTCTCCACTTAGTGTTTTTATGTTAGATGTTAAAAGACTGATCAATAGTGCCTACAGACATCCTGCCCAGTTAAAGCCATGAAATTGTAAAAAACAGGAAGCCTGTGCACAGTAAATTTCTAAATGTTTACACTTACCTGTGTGGGTAAACAAACAAGTTAAACAGTTTTCAAAATGTATTTAATCGCGCTTAATGGAGGTTGTCCCACTATTAAGCAAAGTGACATGCACAGTATGCTATAGCAGAGAAAGAAAACACAGAAACACACCTGCTGACAAGGTCTCTTCCAGAGACTAATGAACCAAGCTAATTGGTGGGCAAAGTAGGGCGAAAAAAGGCAGGTAATTACATTTGACTGCCATCAGCAATGCAAATGCACACAACACTAACTGAAAACAATCCCACTCCTGACCCCAAGTCTGTGGAGGGGCAGACGGGGTTGTGAGAGATAATTAAAGATAATGTGAGACTCAGTGGGAGTATAAATGAAAACAAAACATTTAAAACATCTTCCGTAGACTAACCAGTAGGGCTAATACCTGGGGGGGCTCATAATGTCATAACGTGTCCTTTTTTTTGCATAGAGTTAAACGAAGATTAGGTTCATACACATTTTGAGGCCAGAGTGAATTCTGTTGCTTCACGCCTGACTTAAATGGCATGTCCCTCAGCACCTTGGATCAGCCAAAAATGCCACAATACTCAAATACCAAATTCTGAATGGCCTTGATGAAATCCCTATGTAGCAAAGCCATTATACAGTTCAGCCCTCCCTGGCTCCCGCTGCACTGAAGCAGAGGTCTCTCTCTTTCGTTCTTCGTCTCCCATTGGAACAGACAAGCAGGAGCCAGTAGTCATGGTAACTTCATTCTGGGTAAACTTAAGGATGCGTATGTGCATACACACAGTGTTTTTTAATAAATACTGCATGGATGGGGGCAAATGTGCTTGGAGACTTTGGTAGCTTAGCTACTTAAATTGCAACTAATTTGTTTTGCAAGTAAAATGTCAAACTCAATGATTTTCTAATGTATACCATTAACAAAAGTGTGTGTATGTATGTATGTGAGCATGACATACAACAGATGTCAGGCTTCATTACTCCAATTATTTCCACACTGTCATACATCTTAATGGGAAGAAATTTGCTAATTAAAACAGTGAAAGTTTGTCAGGTTTTTTTACATATATATATATTGTTAATTCTGTGTTTGTGTTCATTATTGGTAAAAATGTATTTTTGGATTAATATGATAGAGTTTGAAAAAGTTTCCTAAATTCTTGAAAAAAAAACCACACACACACACACACACTTGCATTCGCATGTGATTGTTATTGAGTTTCAAGAGTTAGATTCCAGAAGACTATGGCAGAAAAACAAAACTGTGTCTACTGGTTTTGGACCTGATATCACCACAAAGTTTCTTAATAAATTCAGTTTGAGTCATTTCATGCTCCAACTCAATTTGATTAGGCCCATTTCAGTCACTGATTTTGCTTGGACAGGAAAGAAAATAATCAAAGTTTGCATTGCAGACTGGGAGAAAAGATAATACGCCTTTTTTACAACCACAAGAAGAAAAAAAACAGTAATAATCTAAAAACCTGATTATGGATGTTACTTCCAATTTTAAACACTGACCATTCAACCTAAGACTGATCTAAATAATAATATAAAGGTTTTAGTTTTTTTTTTAGCTTTTAGTTTTACCAGCTACTTTTATTATTCCCTCTCTTAAAGAGGTACAATATTTTTCTAGTGTTTTTTTACCTTCACCGTGCTATACAGCAATGAGCTATGATGTTACATCACATCCTCTACATGTCGCCTTTTGGCCAATTGAGGGTATGTGTGGTACTGGAGCATTTGATTCTTTAAGTCCTGTAGGCCATGGGGTAAGACCTTTGTAGGATGGGTTTGCTTTCCTCAGAGGCAATAATATTGACTATTTGCAAATGTAACTTTTGTTATCATCCTTCAGCCCTTTTCAAACCCAATTATCTGGGTAATATTAGTCACTCAGTTTGTGGGATTTTCTTCCTTTACATAAAAACATCACCATGAAACACTTTGATAAGGCCTTTCTAGTTTGGCTCACCTAATTCTTAGAATCAGCGGTAGATTTGCACTTCGGCATTTTTAAAAGGATTTTTGTTTTTATATTTAAATCTGTTCTATAAGGCTCCTCCAGAAGATAAATTATTTTGGTTTCTTTGATATTAAGTCATTCTTTTGTTTGTCTTAATAACCACATAAAAGTGTTAGAGACAAATATTTTTCTTTTGTAAAAGGTGTGACTGTTGCTGGTTTTGATCAAGATATACACTGGTAATGTGTATAAAAGTGTGGAAGTTCCTCTCTCAACATGTCCAACTGCTGCGTTTAGAGCACGAACTTGAGGTTCTGCACATGTCAAAGTCTGAAGTTGGGATGCAAATTATCGTGTAACTCATTAATCGATAGTTGTTTCATCTTAAAGTAATTTTTAAAGCAGTATAAAAGCAAATCCCGAATCGCAGAGTAAACATGCATATTTGTCCAAACGGATTTACGACCGGCCTTATAGCGCTAGTCTCGTGTATCGCGAAACCTCCAAACCAAAACAAGCGCGAGCGTCAACGGGCTAAACTGCAAGCGCCGTTTCTGGTAGGGGGAGACCCGATGGAGGAGGAAATGTCCGCTTTTTCATCAGAACAGGTTCAGTCAAGCAAAATACTTACTTCCAAGCAGCTGTATGACGATGATAATGCTGCATAGAGCCGCTTAAACCGTGAATTTCCAATCAGACTTAGATCTGGACTGTTTATTTACCGTGCCATTGGGTAAATATTTAATTCCAGTTTTCTCTGGTGCAAGATACATTATCATCCTGAAGAAATTACTCCATCAATATCATCACATTTTCTTTTGATTGGTGGACGGGGAAAAGAGTCCAAATTTCAGTGTCCACAATTGCATTTACTGTAGGTAATGGCTGCCATCTCCCCTGGTCATTTATCTCACAAAACTGTAGAAGGTTTGCTTGTCTTCTACTGGTAACAATCTGCAAGTGTGTTACTGGAGTTTTTGTCATTGAACCACCAACTTCCTGTTTAGTAGACAGCCAGTGTTTCTGCCTTAGCTAGAGCTGACCTATTCCTGGAAATGATTAGAAAGTCTGAGGGTTTAGCATTGTGAGTAAGTTTTTGAACTGCTTCTCTGTCATCTATCACATTTCTGCCATATCATCTTTGCTGCACTAAAACCTTTTTACTGATCGGAGAGGATGACATTACAACGTACCAACCCATTTGTAAAAGAGTAAGAAGTTTTTTTCATTCATTTATTCCAACTGTTTAACCAGAAAGAGTCTTATTGCGATTGGAGAAGAAAAGTTTTTGGAAGAGCATCCTGGCTACGATAGCAAAACGGGAATTTGCATATTTGTTTTCAGAATTCAGAGATACATCTTAATAAGTCCTCCTACCACTCTTCTTCTCACCCCAACCTCCCAGATAAGACTTTATTAAAGGCACATCCTGCTAGGAGGGGGATGTTTTTTAATATCTACCATAAGATCTGGACTTTTATTGACAATTTATCTCTTTTCAAAACTAAATGGGAACTTAAACTGGAGGCAAACCTATTGGAAGACTGGTGGGAAGGTGCAGAGTATAGTAAACGCTTTTACTTCCTGTGCCAGGCTTGACCTCATTCAATTTTAGGTTTTCCATTGGATACATTTTTAGTAAACGTAGATTAGCCAAAATTCTTCCAGACCATAATTCAACAAGTAACTGGTGTTGCTATGCAAATGCAGAGTTACTTACAGTACATGCTGGGCTTTTCTCAGACCTAATGGGTTTTGGTATTATGTTTTCAGTACTCTGACCAAAGTTTTGAAGATCAAAATACAGCCAAAAATCTTTGGTATACATATCAATCCTACAATAAACAATACAAAAAACAAGTGTCAGTGCTGTTTCCTCTCTTCTGGCACATTGCAGGGTACGACTTGCTTGGAAATCTCATTTGATGCTTGAGAAAGTGATATCTACTGTCACGCTTTCGAATAATAATAAAGGTTTCATAGAGAAAGCTACCTTTCTTTTCATGTTTCCTGGCTGTGATGCCCCCTTGATGAATTTCCCTTCCTGCCAGCTTGTTTGTTTTACTCATTTTTTAAACTGGTGTTTATTATAGTTGATCATTTACTTGACTGTATTCCGAATGCTACTTAATTATTGCTACTTTGCATAATCGATGTATGTTAGTGCTACAACTGGAGGATGGGAAATTGGTTTGGTTTTTGCTAAATGTATTTTTCTTTCTTTCATTTTCATATTTAAGTTTGCTTAAACATGAAAATGAAAAAGAAAGAAAAAGCTAGAAACTCTACATTAGCAGAATTTTCTGGTTTACATTTGATTGAATTTAAAAAGAGGCACACAGCCTGAGTGCTGCTGTTTTTGGAGCTACTTGGAACTTCATGTCTATTTTCATAGTTGACATTGTCCCACAATAATTTTATGGGTTTGATTTAATTTAAGTTCTGAATGAAAGTGCTGTCTTTGGTCGACTCGCTTTTGGAAAGGTCACGGGTTATTTTTGTAACCCTTTTATTCCAGGAGCGCGTCCAGCCAGTGCCGGTGTTCCACCCCAACCCGGGGGAAAGCCGCCTGGCCAGCCAGCTGACCGAGGAGGAGCAGATCCGCATCGCTCAACGCATCGGACTCATCCAGCACCTTCCCAAAGGCATCTTCGACCCGGGCTCAGACCCCTCTGAGAAGAAAGTTAAAGAGTGAGTCTTTAATGGAGGAATTTTTTTTTCACCTCTTTAATGTGTACACATGGGTACAAGGGGACAGGGAATTAGAGTTACTTTGCATAATCAGATTTTTCTCTCTTCAAGGTGTGTGATCTGCATGATGGATTTTGAGTACGGGGATCCCATCCGGTTCTTGCCCTGCCTCCACATCTACCATGTGGACTGCATTGACCCCTGGCTGATGCGCTCCTTCACCTGCCCCTCCTGCATGGAGCCAGTAGATGCAGCCCTGCTGTCCACGTACGAAACCAACTGAACACCCACCACCGCCCGGGTGTGTGTGTGTAGGGGGGTGAACTGCTCCTGCCTAAAAGTAATTGCACCTTTTTTGCCAAAACTGTCCTAATTGTCCAGACAGGTGGTCAAGGCTGTGCAAAGTCCAGCAGATGTTGCCGCTGGATTTTGCATGAGTCTCAGATTAATCTGTTTGGGTTGTGGAAGGAGCCGATTGTGCCAAATCAAATCCGATGAAGAGAAGCTGTGCAAATAGCAGAATATTTTAGCAAGACTTTAACTTCTGCTTGTCCTAATGTGTAAGGTAATGAGTGGAATTAGCTTCCCCTTTCAAGAAGCGATGTGCAATATGTGTCATGAGTGGAAATGTGTCGTTCGTCAGAGCTGCAGATGACTTCACGATGTCAATCACTGACATGTGATTGCATAAACAGCTAAGTTGTCGGGCCTCACAAGCTTTTAAATCCACAACAAAAATGAGTCATTTCATTTTAGCTTTTCAAGTTAATTTTTTGAAAATTAATTTTACAGGGATTTAGAATTTTTTCCCTTTAAAACTGCTTTTATAAATGTGAACCTGTTAATTTTTCCCTCTGAATCTTTGCTTGGCCTTTGGTTGTTCTGTTTGTCAAATTCCTAAATGTCCTTTTCACGTATAAAGATGCTGCGCAATCCCCGTTTTAAAGCACCTTGGGACACCCCTCATCTGAAACCGTGTAGCTTGTAGATTTCAGATGATTGCTTTCATCATGTGTGTTTGTAGGTTGTTAGAGACTTGATGAGGGTTTTGTTTTCAGTCTGAAGCAGTTGGATTTCTTTCTGTGTTGTTTTAGTTGCTTTTCAAAAAGTCTGTATGTCTTTTATTTCTGATGCTGACTGTTAAATGTGCAGCACAACCAAGCGGTTTCATGTGACACTGAAGTAGACGGGAATGTATCTTGAATGTGATTTGAACTCCATGAGTGACAGTAAGAGGACATCTCTATATTTACTGTGCACTTCCAGTGCCTTTTTTCTCTCATCGATGGAAGCCAATCCCTGTGAAGTACAATCATTTCTGATGTTACCTTTGTCTTTCCTTAGTTGTCCTCTAGGAGGAGACAGATACCAGCAGTGAGCAGAGATGTTTGGCTTAAGCTGTTTTCACACATGAACCTTAGAGATTATCAGGAGAATGTGCAGACAGTTTGTTCTGGGCTTTTCTCACAGTTGATGTTCACACATGTAGTACACAGCATGAGATGTGCTCAACAGCTGGAAATGCGAAGGAGGAGGGGGGTATGGGGGGACATCTGTCTAGAGCTCACAGGAGGCAAGATGAGGTGCAGAAATGAGGCTGTGGAAATCACAGTTATCTCTACAACCTGTTGAGGCTAGCTGATGAAGCTCTTTGTTGAGCTGGTATGATACTGCATGTGTCGAACAACAGCAAGGAGGGATTAGAGAAGACAACGAAGCAGCGACTCTTCAGTCGCACTGCTGTGGGAGATTTGCTGCTACAGTCACACTTTTTCTCACCAGCTCAGAGATTTTACTTAAGAGGAAATTTTCCCACATGAAGCCCCGAGTGAATGCTGCGAACATTTGCTTTGAAACATGCCACCTTTCCGGTAGATCTGTGGAACATCAGGAGTCTGGCACATGTGTGAAAACAGCTTATCAGACAGGCCTGTTGGCTGGTAACAATCAACAACGATTGATGTGTCTTTTAATTTATAATGATGCTGGTGCACAAATTGTTGGAAACTTGTGAAATCATAATAAAAGTGGAAATCCAATCCTAAAGAAGTGTGAAGCTTTGTTTGAAACCATGAAAAAACAGTTTTATTTAGTGACTGCTGGTTAGAATTAAAGGGGGGCTTTTGGAGGAGCCTTATTTTCAGGCATGCACTGCAACTTCACAGCATTTGCAAGTCTGTATATATCAATTATCATATCAGAATAAAGGCCAAAAACAGCCTGCTACTACTGTATGCAGCTGATAAAATCATAAACATCTCTTAAAGGGTTGGAAAGTTCTTCATACTACCATAAAAAGCAGCAGATTACAGTAAGTGGAGGCTACACACAATGCTGCTATCCACAGTGGTGAAACAAACACAACTGATCACTCAGAGATTTAATGTATTAAATGAATGAACACACCATTGATAAATGATTGCTATTCATTAAAGGAACATTAGGAACCTTGCAACGTGAAATGAAATCTAAACTGAAAGTGAACAGTTTTTTTATTTAGCTCTTGTTAGCTCCCAGTGGCTGCTGCCACTGGGGGAGTGGTCGAGTCCACGGCCACTAACTGATCCCGGCCTCTCTCTGTAGCCTCAGTAATGAGGTCAGGGCTCATTCTGCACTTCACAGACTGTCGGAGCATGTAGGAGGTATAAAAGCTGTCATTTGAACAGTTACACAGGGCCCTTTAGGCTGATCTATCAAGGAGCGTTTGAGGCCAAAAATAGTTCAACATTTCTGCTACATGGTCTTCTGCATGTCACATTTATCAGTAATCACCGGATGTCCGCACATTGTTCTTCTATCTGGTAAACACATTCTTTATTACTCTGAGTAAGAGTGAGACAGCACTGCAAAGATGATAACAGCCGAATCTTAAGTGTGCATCATATGTACAGAGTACATACTCCTTGTATGAACCGAGATTAAAATCAATCTTAACACCATATTTTGTTTTTGTTGAGAAAAATCTTACCCTTAGTTCCAATCTAGATATAAGAAGAACATTAAGTCATTTAGGAAGGTTTTTAAAAGAAAACATTTCTTTGTTTGGAGACATTTTTAATGGAAATCCATCAAAAAGGTGGGGTATTAATGACGGCGTGGTACTGGTGATCGTGATCATGACCCTTTCCAACAGAGAAGGTGTGTAAAATTTTCAAACAACAAAAAGGCTGGTCAAATCTGAAAATCTTTATAAATCGGTATCACAGATGCCTAAACATGACGGGCTCAATACATGTAGAGGTATTAACTTGTTGTTCTGAGGTGATTCCAGAGGGAGATGTAATAAAATATAAAGCTTCATCACTCTGGGAAATAAATCTGAGGAATTAAGGGCTGTGCAGGTTGAAAAGATAGGCCTATGTATCTCTTTTAAAAAGCCAATTTACAAATAGGCATTAAAGATGCCTTCGTGAGCATTTAAAACACAAATATAAACTATGAAACAGGATGCAAATTTCCTGAAAAAGACTAAAGATGCTAGTCGAAACTTTCAGCATATGTTTTGAAGTTGACGAGCACAAAATAATCTTAATAGTAATATACATTTTCAATCATTAAACAGCTAATATGACCCGGCTGATGTGTGGAGCTATAGTGAGGCTACTTCTTATAAGGATGGCCAAAAGAAAAGCAGATAGCACAAGAAAAAATAACCACCAGCTGCATGTAAAAGCACAAGAAAAAAATAACATTTTCTTTTCACAACGGTTTTTATTTAGAAAAAGGCAGGTATTTACAGTGTTCACAGTATTGCACGATCCTTATCAGTGTCGGAGGAAACAGAAGGGTTCAAGTCTTTGCACTCAATATACAAACATAGGCTACTGTACAGCTCATATGGCAGTTTTCTATTAAACCGAACAAAATGATAGGCTACAGTTATAATAATCACATCAGGATTAAACACTCTTTGAAGAAATAAAATATAAAAAACAATTATCAAATGTCCATTTTATAGTATTTCCGAGTGTTACCCCTATGAAACGTAGATTCCCATGGTGACCGTAGCCAGAGCTACGAGGATTCCCAGCAACATCCGGATCAGAGGCGAGCGGCTGAGAAATCCTGGGATCTGGAGAGTTTGGGCTGTTCCTGGATCGGACTTTGTGACGCTCTCCTGCAGCTTGTTTTCACCCACGCTCAGCATCTTCTGCAGACCTTCAAAAACCTATAAAATAAACCCCCATTAAAAAAAACGTGTTAGCATGGCTAAATAAGTAACAGGAAGATCAAAATGAACCCTGCGCATTCATCCACGCTCATCGCTCCTCCTCACCTGGATGTTTAACTCAAAGGCGCGGACCGCCTCCTCCAGCACGCCGTTCAGCTCCTCCACCGTCAGCTCCACGCTGTTCATCCGGCTGCGGTACAGCTGCTTAAACAGGTTGGGGCTGGAAACACCTGGGAAGGCGAAGAACGACAGACCCTCCTTGCCTTTCAGCCCCATGGACTTCTGGGCGATCCGACCGAGAACTTGTCCTCCGGAGAGGTCCCCGAGGTACCGCGTGTAAGCATGGGCGACGAGGAGTTCAGGGTTCTCTCTACCGATCTGAAACACACGCAGGGACAAATGTTCATCCCATGTGAAGACACAGGATGTGTCGTATTCCTGTTGTGAAGTGAAACGCACCTGTCGGAGTCTGTGGGAGTATCTCTTAGTTGCAGCAGGAACCACAATCTTGTCCCTCCAGTCCTGCCCGTAGAAAAACTCCAGGTCCTTCTGGATGGACTCCAGCCGGGCCAGTTCAGCGGGGAAGTAAATGGGAGCGACGCCGGGGTGAGTGCAGTTCCTGTCCAGCTCTTCCTCCAAAGACGAGTAGATCTCATGAAGGGAGCACAGAAGAAGCTGCAGAAGAGGCGATGTTAGTACCCGGATAAAAGCGGGAGCACCTTAGCATGCACTGTGTGTGTGTGTGTGTGTGTGTGTGTGTGTGATTTCTCACCTTATACTGCGGCAGTGAGACCTGCCCCCGCTGGAAGCTCAGCATCAGCTCCGTGTTCTCCGCTCGGACGTGGCTGTCTTTCGTCACTTTTTTGATTTGTTCCGACAGATCCCTGCAGGAGGAAAGAAATGTCTGTTATAACAGCAAATCATCTGAGCCATGATGCAGCCAGAGGTCAGAGGTCGGTGACGGATGATTTAAAGATGTGAAAAAAAAAATCACAGGACTCACCTGTCAATCACCTGCTCTGCTTCCATTGTGGCTCTGAAAAAAGTAGAGCTCTCATTAATATCCTTTTATAGAAAAGAAATCTTCTGATGACTTTAAAGTGATGGCATAAATATGGCGATTATTAAGTTCCAAAAGGGGCGCGCTTGAAAACCGAACGCGCGCACCAAAACGGAGCGCAAGCATGGTAAACACCGGGCGCGTGTACAGGATTCGCGCGCATAACCTAGT